>PVJI01016376.1:0-38416 GCA_004026765.1 Micronycteris hirsuta
CACCTGGATAATCCGGGACGATATCGTCTTAAGATCCTTAATTTAATTTAAGGTCACATTCACGGGGGAATTGGCTGTGGACATATCTTTTGTGGGATCACCCTTCAGCCTACTATAGGGGTTATCAGAGTCATCACCGTGCAGACGGGCTGCCCGAGAAATGGAAATGGGGAGCAGAGGATTGGTTTAAGGACCCTAGACTGTGCCATGTGCAGAGTGTGAACCCAAAGAAAGAGATCGAGGGGCAGGGAAGAAAAAGCAACTGGGGGAGCCTGCCCTGGCAGTACCGAGCTGCTCCCGCTTTGGGTCTGGTCTCTGTGAGCGGGTGAAGCTGGACCTCCCCACCACTCAGGCCCTGTCTCTGGGCTGAGCCCTGGGCAGCCGGGCGTCTCGGCATCCCATTCTGGCAGAGCACTACCCAGAAACATATTTTACCCGTAAACAGGCCAATTAAGAAGGCAAATGTTTTCAAACAGGAGGATTTATTGGCATAGAATGCGCCATCCCTCTGAGCAGGAGGAGTGGGTGTGCGTGCGGAGCCATCTGGAGGGGAGTTGTTTATCATATTTATTTAGTTACGAGTTGCTGGTTTGGAACTGGCAGGGCCTCATTAGGTGTGAGCATGGATCCCTGGGAGTGTGCACAGATTCAGGCGGCTCTGTGAACACACGTGTGCCTTTGTGCCGATGTCTATGCAGATACAGATACCTTTGTGCCCGAGTGCATGTGTCTCCCTGCCTGCACGTGTGTGTTCACATGCATGCTCACTTGTACACACCCCTTTATTACATTCTTCCCTGTATGCATACACATGTGTCTTGGTGTGTGCAGAGGCATGTGTGCACATGGGTGTAGGTAGCCCTGCAGACATGTTCCTGTGTATGTGTGCACACATCTGTGTGCATGCAGATGCATGTGTGGCTGTGGGTGCACCTGCATGTCACAAACCCTTCTTGCCAACATTCAATGTTGCTGATCCCACTCTCCTTAAAAGTCTCTTCCCTGGCAACCTTCTGTGCCACCCTCCCTTTCTGATCTCTCTGTCTCCTATGTGTCCCTCTTTTTTCTTTCTAGAGTTCTCTAGCCATAGCCAGCAAGTCCTTGTGAATGAGAGAAGAGGGTGTGGCCTTGTTTTGCATATTAAAGGCAAAAGAATTGTCTTGGCATCTGCAGTGGTATATGTTCTCCTATCATACTTGAAACACATGACTCTGACTCCCAGAGACCACCCTTTATTTGATAGAGGTGTGGGACACAGAAATCAGTGCAAGTGCAATGATAACTGACAGCAGAACTACTTAGCCTCAGATGCTGCGAGACAATAGGGAGGGGTGGGGATTGTGGTGACTGGGCAAGCACATGCCCTGTCTGAAAGGGGAAATCACTTTTTAGCTGCTTCTCAGCAAAGGTTGCTCTCAAGGGTTTCTGGCCCATGTTGCCAGATCTTCTGATTATCCAAGAGAAGCCAGAGATTTATGTTTTTAAGTGGGTGTTCTTGATTTTTAAATTTTGGCTCAAAAAATTTTAAATGCTGTGCAAGCCTAATTAAACTTGTGTGGGGGAGAAATGAAGCCCATGGCTGCTCATTTATTTGCAGGCTCCCACCCCACTCTCCTAAGTGAACCCCTCTGCTCGGTGGCTTTAGAGGTCATCACCAAGCTGACATCTGACAGCTGTGCCTCTAAGTTGAGCCCAGCCCCACTCCTGAGCCAAACCCTCTCACCTGGGGCTTGCATCTTGTGAGCGCCATGAGCTCAGCATGTACACAGTACAGTGTAGAATCTTTGCTCTGATATGTGCCTCCCATGGGTCCCCAAGGCAGAGGCAGCCCCACTATCAGTGCTGGAGAATGGAATCTGGATGTCATCCTTGAGTCCCCTCCCCACCTCAGCCTCCACAGGTACCCACGCAGTCACCCAGTCCTGCTGACTTTGTCTTCATGATACACCTCTTGTCCATATTGCTGTGATAGCTCACTTTGGCGTCTCCTGGCTTCTGGCTTTTGCTTCTTGGTCCCTTCCCCTCCAGCAAGGTCCACAAAGCTCTGTGTGACTTGACCCCTGTCCACTCCCCCAACCTTGTCCTCCCTGCTACCACTTTAAGCTTCAGCAATACAAAACTGCTTTTATTCTACTTATTGCCTCTTGCCTTTGCACATGCTGTTCCCTCTGCACGTAATTTCCTTCCAGGGCCCTCCTCTTTCCCCAGCTAACTCCTCTTCATCCTTTGAGATCCCAAAGGAAGCCCCCTCTGCAAATGGGTGAGAATAAGTTTCATCTCATAGAGTTGTTCTCAGGATTCCACAAGCTCAGTGCCTGGCACACAGGAGGCGCTTAACCGACAAGAGTGCTTGCCTTCATCTGCCTCCTTTAGCCGCCACTCCCTGCACAGGGGACTGTGGGAGTCTAGCGGGGACCTGAGGGATTGGATGGTTTGGTCCCTGGAGAGGTGAGCTCCCAGCCTTTTCCAGGGTTGGGCCCCATATCACATCAGCCATGGAACTTCACCTGCATGCGGAATTTTCCAATCAGCCTTCTCCCATTAAGTAGGCATTTTATATTTTCATTGGACCTACATTAGTCACGGAGAATTCTGATTTTTATAGTCCGTGTTTTAGAGTGTGGCGTTCTTGGCTGTAAAAATATAATCGGCTCTCATAAGAGATGGTTTCTCTGGAGCTGGAGGGGGGGCTGGCGTGGTGGCTGCGTGATTGGAACTCTAAGTGTCTAAAGTGACTGTTGCAAGTCCCCAGAGCCACAATTCAATCAACCGCTCCGAACGGGAAATTCAACAGCGAGTGTTAAAAAGATGAGGGATGATGAAAATGAAAAAAGAAACAACATTCAAGAGGGAATTGAATTTTGGAGTCATTTGATGGAAGTTTTAGAAATGAACAATAACAGCCCCCCCAAAAGTGCATCTTCTTTAGCTCAACTGAAGGGGAAAGGGTTTGTTTTCTGGGATTCTGGAAGATCCTTTCAAAATCTATTCTTTCTTTTTTTCCCTCCCAGTTTCTCTCCTTTCTTTCTCCCTTTTCCCCCTTCCTTCCCTCCACAAATGTTTCCTGAGCACTTACTATGTGCCAGGAACTGCATTAGGCACTAGGGAAATAACAATAAGGCAGATGCAGTCCCTGTTTTTGTTTATAACCTTCCCCTACTGTTACACACCAGTGTGGTTTCCAGTTTTTCACATTTGCAGATAATGGGACAATGAAGTAGTTTGCACACGCACCAATACGAGGCATGGAGCAGTTTCTAGTCGCCCCAGCAGTGGCAACTGAGGCCAAAGTTACAGGCAAGGCATCAATACCCCACATTCTAAAGAGCACAGTCAAAAAAATAAATAAATAAAATGAAATAAAGAGCATAGTCAAAATTGGGGCCAGATGCACCCTTCAGGGTTTATAAAAGACAGTTCAGCAAGTTCCGTTATCCCGATTATCCGCACCCCCACTGTAACCGTTTGTGCAGTCTCCATAAACAGAAAAGCAATGAGAAACAGAGAAAAAGAACTATTGGGTTGTGGGTTGTTGGCCCTGGGAGTGAAGTGAGGGTTATTGTTCCCCGCCATGGGAGAGCAGAGGGGATCTCCAAAGGGAACGCTGGAAGAGATGGGGGCCCCTAGAGGGCAGATGGGCAACTCGTGCGTTGGGGAATCTGATTAGGCAGTTTCCTGGCCTCTCTGTGCCGACAAGATATGGGTGGGCAGGGAGGGGCTGCATGGAGGAGGCTGTGGTCAGGTGGGCCCCAGAGGAGGAGACAGGCTAGGGCTGTCTGCTGGGACAAGAACTCAAGAGGCAGCAGGAGGTCTGGGGGGAGCTGCCATGGGTGGGAGCTGAGGGGTGGAAGGGGCAGAGCCACAGCGGCCCACGTCAGGACCCCCAAGGACTGCAGACCTGTCCACACCCAGGGGAACAGGGCATGGCTGAGGAGCATCTTCACATACACTCGTTCCTCTTCCTGGCCCTCTTCTGGAAACTGTATCTGCCTACCCTCTCATTTCCTGCTCCGCCCCACCACGATCCAGCCAGGCTGGGTCAGGGGCCTCTTCTGGGCTCTCCCTACCCCCTTCCTGTCACCTCAGCATCAGCTCCTCCGGCCTGTCCCCACCTGGGGTGTGCTTGTCTCTGACTGACAGCATGGTGTTTGTTGTCTTGTTCACTGTTGTATCCCAGCACCTGGTCCTGGGCTCATAAACAGCCAGCACTCACTCTGTGTTTGTGGGAGGCACCTTTATTGGAGGAACATTGAGTTAGGACCTACTGGCTCAGGGTCCCTGGGACTGGATGATGGCCATCTTCTGCCTGTGTCTTTATTATGCCTTTGCTCTGCTTCATGCCCAACCCCAGCCTGACATTCACTTAACAACCAACTAAATAAATCTTCATTCTCATAGAAAGCTTTCCTCTGGGCAGTGCTCTGAAGAATTGGAAAAGCTCCCAGCCCAGGTTTATGTCAAAGAAGCCACTGGGAGGAGACTTCTGAAGGCTGCGCTAGGACCCTGTTGGAAAGGGCAACCCCAGCCTTTGCGGATGCTGTGCTCTTTGCCTCTTGTGCTGTCCTTTCCTCCTTTGCTGGCTGAACACCTCCTCCTCTTCTAGGCCTGACTCAAAGCTCGCCTCCCCAGGAATCCTTCCCTAGTCACTCTGGCAGTGTTTGGGTTTCTTCTAGAATCCTCCAATCCCATATGAGTCCTTTATCACAGCATCACCAAAACAGGATTTAAAAAAAAAAAAAAAGATTTTATTTATTTATTTTTAGAGAGAGAAGGGAGGGAGAGAGGGAAACATCAATGTGTGGTTGCTCTTGCACGCCCCCTACTGGGAACCTGGCCTGCAACCCAGGCATGTGCCTTAGACTGGGAATGGAACTGGTGACCCTTTGGTTCACAGGCCAGCAATCAATCCGCTGAGCCACACCAGCCAGGGCCAAAAAAGGATTTTAATCATTTGTGTTTATGTCTGTCTTTTTTACTAGACTGAGCACTCTTCAAGGATAGGGACGGTCTGACTCAGTGCTGTGCATCTGACACACATTAGGTATTCATTCCATGTTTTTGAATAGAGTTGCTGCTTGGTTGAACCAGGCTAGGAGTGACAGGGGTGATGTGCTAAGGGTCTAGAGATGTGGTAGATGTGAGTGTTGGGGCTGGGGACACAAGGTTGAGAAATGGAGAGAGGGTAGAGCATGCCGAAAGAGGGCACAACAAGGCAAACGTGTAGTGGCAGGAGAGAGCTGGGACATGCAGGGCTCCCATGCAGTTGGGTTGTATCAGTCTCAAGCTTCAGGCTCAGCATGGTGAGTGATTAGTCTGGAGACACCCAGGGGGCTGGGTCCTGGAGGGTGTCGATACCAGGTGAGGACTGTGGCTGTTGTCCTGAAGCCCTCAGAACTGGGAAGGGTGGGAGCAATGGGAGGCACAGGAGGGGTTGCTGCGGTAGAAAGCTCACTCCAGCTGCATAACGATCAGAGAGGAGGTGAGTGATGACAAGGGCCTGAACTGGGTGGGGGTAGCAGACCTGGAGAGCAGGGGACAGCTTTGAGTGATGTTGCTGAGGTGGGATCGTTGGTTAGTGTTGGATGTTGGGCTAGGAGGGAGGCCAGGGTAGCACCCAGGATGCTGGCTCACACAGCTGGGATTAGGAGATGATGGTGGGGAGCAGCTCGGGTCCATGTTGGGCCCCCCGAGTGGGAGGTGGGGCATCAGGGCAATGTCCAGGAGGCCGCAGCATTTGTGGTCTGGAGAAAGCTCTGGGCTTGAGAAGGAGTGAGGGTGTGGCCAGCCAGTAGGGGACACTGGGCTGTGAACTGGACAGAAACCCTAGGAAGAGTGTGGTTTATGCCAGGCTTACCACTTCTCTGGTAAATTGTTGTGTTATAGACATAGAAATATTTATTTTAAAAATAAATATATTTAAAATATTTTATTTATTGATTTTAGAGAGGGGGGCAATGGAGAGAGAGAGGAACATTGGCTTGCTATTCTATTTATTTACATGTTCATTGGTTGATTCTTGTTTGCACCTTGACCAGGGACCAAACACGCAACCCTGGTGCACCGGGACAATGCTCTAACAAACTGAACTTCCTGGCCAGGGCCGAACATAAATCCATTTAAACGTTTAAAGTTTGGATTCAGGAAAATTTCAAATAAAGAACAAGAACAGACATGATATAGTAATCAATTATGTGCTGCTTTTTCCAAACATACTTACCGTATTTCGCCGTGTATAATGCTAACTTTTTTGCCCAGATTTTTGAGGGAAAAATAAGAACACACATTATAATGGGCATAATGATTACATAGCATGGGCATAATAATCCTGTGTATGATGCACACAAAAACGTGGGTGTGCATTGTGCACAGGAGTGCATTATACACAGCAAAATACGGTGAATTGTTTTTAAAAAACCCTCCCTATGCTCCCTCTGCTACCTCCATCCCACTCCCCAGAGAGTAACTGGTGTTTACTCCAAAGGGAATTTTCAGTTGTTCACTGTGAAGTGAGTGATATAAACCCTCCCCGCCCACTCCTGCAGAGATTTCAATAAAGTGTTTACTGCTCACTGGTATGTTTTATAGAGTGAGCTCTTTTGTGGAAACAAGAAAAGGGTCTCGGGCCCTGGCCAGTGTGGCTCACTTGGTTGGAGCATTATCCTGTAAATCAAAAGGTCATGGGTTTGATTCCTCAATTCCTGGTCTGGGCGCATACCTGTCATGGGTTCAGTCCCTGAGAGCAACTGATCAATGTTTATCTCTCACCTTGACGTTTCTCTCCCTTCCCCTCTCCCTAAAAATCAGTAAGTATGTCATCGGGTGAGGACAAAAAAGAAAAGAAAAGAAAAGAAAAGGGTATTGAGCCTATGTCATTCGGAGTTCACTTGGGACACCCCAGAGGCAGAGGAGAAGGGACAAACTAACGTCTAGATTCGTTGTCACCCTGAGTGGACTTTGCTCTTGTTCCCATTTTATGAAAATGGAAACTGAGTCTCAGAGGGTGACTTGCCTAAGGCCATAAAGCTGCTACTTGGCTAAGCTAGGATTTGAGGCCAGCTATACCTTAAATATCTATACGTAAATACAAAAGACCAAGTTTGTTTTATATCAGGATCTGGAGGGATCCCAGAATTCATGCGGCCATTTCTCAAGACAGAGAGACAGAAACCCCAAAAGGAACCACCAAGCAAGTGCATGGCTGTATAGGGGGGAGCAGAACCCAGGCCTGCTGCCCCTGAGTCTGATGTTCTCACCATCAGCAATCACTCAGGGGGAAGGGAGGGTTGAGTGTTGCAGAGGAAGTGGCTGGAAGGCAGGATGAGGACAGGATTTGAATGTGTGTGCAACGAGGGCTTCAGAACCTTCCCACAGAGGCTGCACCCAATTCCCCCCACATCTGCCCCTCCAGGTCCCCCATAACCCTCTTGGTCTCCCCTGAGCCTACAGCTGCAGGTCAGCACAGGTGGCCAAACCAGTGTCTTTGCTGCAAGCAAGGGAGTGAGTTCTTCAATGAAGAATTGTGTCCTTCATCTTGTCCCCTACATTTTACGCTACCATGTAAATTTTTCCATTAATTCCTCAGAATAAAATGTAGTGGCCGTTAATTTTTGACGCCTGGGAAGTAGCCAGCCGAGCGCTTTTTTATGCCTGAAACTATTTTCCACCATTAGGAAAGTGTAATAAAAAAAGTTTCTTTCCTTCTTTGATTTTATTTTTTAATTAGGCCAGAGGGTTTCAGCAGCTCTGCTGTCAGGCTGTGGCCAACAGCTGGGAGCCCAGAAAGTAGCAGAAAAAGGACAGAAAACACTCTCACGCCTCAAATTCCATCCCTACAGCCAGGCTTTGCTTCTCTGAAAACCAGGAGGGATGAGGTCTGGCTCAAATCTTAGTAAACCCCAAATTGTCATTGCTTTTCCAGGAAGACCTTTTGTGAGAGGTAATGGGGGGGCTGCAAGAAGTTTCTGTTCTGTTTCTTTTATTTATTTATTTTAAAGATTTTATTTATTTATTTTTAGAGAAAGAAGGCAGAAACAGAGGGAGAGAAACATCGATGTCCATTAGATACAATGATAGGTTGCCTCTTGCTTGCCCCCAACTGGGGACCTGGCCCGCAACCCAGGTGTGTGGCCTGACTGGGAATCCGACCAACGACATTTTTCTTTGTGGGACGACATCCAACCCACTGAACTGCACCAGTCAGGGCCATCTTTATTTTTTAATCAATTTAATAATGTTATTTTAGAGGCTACACTTGAATTTCATACTTGTTTAGCTTTATAGATTTCTAACAAAATCTAAAGTTGATTAAAAAACATCTCAGAATGCATTACTTTCCTTTTGAATGTCCTCATCCCAGCTCCTTTGTTGTTATTGTTTAGTATTTTAGTTCCACTTACTTATAAAATCTGACTTTTTCAGCATTATTTCTTACAATAAAAACTTATTTAGATTTGGCCCTGGCTGGTGTGGCTCAGTGGATTGAGCACCGGACTGCAAACCAAGGGGCGGCAGGTTTGATTCCCAGTCAAGGCACATGCCTGGGTTGCGGGCCAGGCCCCAGGTAGGGGGTGCGCGAAAGGCAACCACACATTGATGTTTCTCTCCCTCTCTCCTTCCCTTCCCCTCTGTCTAAAAATAAATCTAAAAAATACTTATTTAGATTTGCCATCATACTTTACCAAAGCTTTGTTGAGCCTTGGACCTGGCATTCCATTTCTTCCTTGTGAGTTTATTTTCCTTCTTGTTTAAGTGCACCTTTGTTTTTTTAATCCTCACCAGAGGATAAGTTTATAGATTTTAGGGAGAGAAAAAGAGAGAGAGAGAGAGAAACATTGATGTGAGAGAGTAACATCTATTGGTTGCCTCCTGTATGCACCCTGACTGAGGATCAAACCTGCAACCTAGGTATGTGCCCTGACCAAGGAATTGAACCTATAACTTTCTGGTGTATGTGACGATACTCCAACCAACTGAACAACCCAGACAGGGCTAACTGTACCCTTTATTAAGTGAAATAATACTTTCAGCAAGAACCAATGAGGAGTACCTTTTTTAATCTTGCATATCTGGAAGTATGCTTACTTTGGTCTCACCCTAATGACAGTTTAGCTAGGTATATAACTGTAGGCTAACAAGAATACTGTCACTGTGTTTGGAAATATTCCACTCTTTTCTGGCTCGTATTATTGCTAATTAGAACTCAGCATGTTTAATCGTTGAATTGTTGATTCTTTGAAGGGAATCTTCCTTTTTTCTCCCCTCTGTCACCTTTAAAGATTTTCTTTTAGCCCTGGCTGGTGTAGCTCAGTGGATTGAGCGTGGACTGTGAACCAAGGGGTTGCCGGTTCAATTCCCAGTCAGGGCACATGCCTGGGTTTCAGGCCAGGTCCCCAGTGGGGGCCACGTGAGAGGCAACCACACATTGATGTTTCGCTCCCTCTCTTTCTCCCTCCCTTTCCGTCTGTCTAAAAATAAATAAATAAATTCTTTAAAAAAAAAGATTTTCTTTTGTTCTTAATGTTGTTCACTGCTGTAAAGCATGGATTGGTTTATCCCACTTGGAAGTCTATGAGGACTCAGATCTTTCTTCAGTTCTGCAAATTCTTATATATTTTCATACATTGCCTTCTCATGTTTCTTTATTGTCTCTTATTGGAATTCCTATTAGATGTATGATGAACTGTCTCATTTCATCTTTCATCTCAACTTCTTTTATATTTCATAGCTCTTTATCTCTCTGTGTGTTGCATTCTGGGCAATGGCCTCAACCACTATGTCCAGACTACTGTCAAACCCATCTACTTAGTTCATTTTCATTTCAGTTTATCTTAGACGACTTATTTTTCTTCCATGGTCCAGGGCAGGAAACTCACGTATAGGTCACAGTCCAGAGTTATTGGCAGTTTTTATCCAGTCTCCATTCAGGGAAGAAACAGCTCATTTCCAACACCTGCTTCATCTAGAGAGCCTAGTTTCAGCTTCCAGCCCCTCATAGGGTCCAGAGCCTCATCTTCCATCCTCACAGAGTCAAAATCCCAACTGGAAGTCCAGATATGGCAGCCCCAGGCTGGTATGGTGGCCCCATGACCCTGCCAGAGACTCGGATGCCTTTGATTTTCCTACTCTATCACCTTCAGAGTATAGCATTTACCTTCTTGTTGCACTTCCAGGCATCTCATCTTTGAAATCCAGCCATGGCTTCTGTCTTATCTCATTGTCCCAAACCAGGTCACATGGTGGCCCCTAGCTTCAAGGGAGGCTGGAGAAGTGTTTTTGGTGGTCTCTTTCTTTCCCACCATGAAACAATTGCTGTTCTCTTAGTAAGAGTAGAGCAACTGGGTGTGAAGCTGTTAACTCGTAACATCTGCCACACAGAATGTTACTCATTTAGGTAAAGAAATTGCAGCTCAGAAAGGTATGGTGATTTACAGTTCAGATTTAACTGCACTGAGTCTGTGTTCTTTCTGTTCAGCCCTCCCCACCCTCGCCCTGCTCTGACTCAGGGATCCTGGCCTGGATCTCTGCTGCCGGGTTTGCCTTTGACACAGTGCACTGGCCTTGTGTGACGGCTGACTGGGCTGTCTCATTAAGCACAGGGTTTTGTTTGTTCCCCAAATCCCCGGGAACAGCAGGGCCTGGGGATCCGGTCGTAGGGAAGCTGCACAGCATCCCATCTGTCCTGTTCCCCACATCCTGGCTCTTGCTCAGACAGGCATTTGTCAGCCATGGCAAGAGGGCAGACTCAGGCACTTCATCTCTCAGCAATTAGGGGGCTGCACACGGGAAGAATAATGACTGGCTGCTGGAGAGGAAGTGGGGTTTCTTAGGGGCTAGCACGGCTGGGTGCAGCTCAGAGTTTGATGTCCACATCTCTTCTGGGCTGGCTGACGCCCCCCAGCCCCACAGTGGAGGCCTCCTTAGCTCTGCCTCTGGTTTTCTTTTTTTTTTTTTTAAATATTTTATTTATTTATTTTTAGAGAGAGGGGAAAGGAGGGAGAAAGAGAGGGAGGGAAACAGCAATGTATGGTTGCCTCTCACATGGCCCTCACTGGGGACCTGGCCCGCAACCCAGGCATGTGCCCCGACTGGGAATCAAACCGGGACCCTCTGGTTCCCAGCCTGCGCTCAATCCACTGAGCTACACCAGCCAGGGCTGCCTCTGGTTTTCTTATCACCTGTTACTCCCCAGCCCGCACCCCTCTGATCGCCCCCCACCCCTCCAGCTCTGCTCCACCTGCCCCAGATCAGTGGCCGTGCACTTTTTTCATTGATCACACCTGCAATCTCAAGGCTGCTCTCCAGCCCCTAGTAAATCACCCTGTGTACTGGCCACTGACAAGTCTGGTCGTGTCCCACATACCTCCTCCCCCTCTTAGATCCTCCCATGGCTCCCTACTACCCACACAATAAACAACAGACTCAGCCCTGCAGACTCAGCTCGTTCCTCAGCCTCTGTGCTGTTGCTACGCTCGCTACTCAATTATTTAGAATGAGTTATTGTGATATTGTGATTTATAGTAAGAAACATATGTTTGGTCTTGATTTCATACCTAAAGCTCCTGGAATTTCCTAAGTGAAAAGAGCTATAAAAATGTCTTGGTTTATTCATAACAGTTCCCTTTCAACCACACCTGAGTTTATTATGTTAATGAGGTGACTTTTTGGAAAACCTGGCAGGATGGGGCTGATCACCAGGAAGATCAAGTGATTAGTCCTGACCAGTGTGACTCAGTCGGTTGAGTGTCGTCCTGCAAAGCAAAAGGTTACAGGTTTGATTCCCAGTCAGGGCACATGCCTGGGTTGCGGGCCTGGTCTCTGGTGAGAGGCAACCAATTGATGTTTCTCTCCTCCTCTTTCTCCCTTCCTTCCCTCTCTCTAAAAATAAGTAATTAAAATCTTTAAAAAAAAAAAAAGTCAAGTGATTAGAGGGTTGGAACTTTCTGGTTCACTCACCCTCTTCTCAGAAGGGGGTTGGGGCTGGAAATTAAGCTCTGAAATCTCTTGAACAACATAATGAGTTTCTGGGTTGATGAGCACACCCACATGCCAGGAGAGGGACACACCCCAGTTCTTTGGGGACAGAAGCTTCTGCCATCAGGACCCTTTTGGACCTTGCTCTATGTACTTCCTAATCTGGCTCTTCATCTGTATCCTTAATAATAAACTGGTAAGTGTGAGCAAATGTTTCTTTGAGCTGCTCCAGCAAATTAATCAAAACTGAAGAGGAAGTCATGGGAACCTCTGATTTATAGTTGGTTGTTCAGAAATACAGGCAACAACCTGGACTTGAGACTGATGTCTGAAGTGGGGGCGGTCTTGTGGGACTGAACCCTTAACCTGTGGGATCTGCTGCTATTGAGACCAGTCAAGTAAACCAGGACAAGTGGAATAGGAAAACTGAGACAGACGGTTAAATGGCCAAGCAGTTTGCATCCATCTAGTAAATAGCAAAATCCTGTCTTCCCTAACCTAGGACACTTAAAAGTAAATGCTATACACTTCTCCCCAAACAGAGGGTAAGTAGCCTAAATCACCCTGCTCAGGGAGATAGATAGCAGAAATCCAATTAGTGCCATTTGTGCCAACCACACTCAAGGACAGATGAAGTCAGGGGAATAAATCGCATTTTGGCACATCAGCAGAAAGCTGAAGAATATTCTATTGCGATCCGCCCCTAAACTCCCAGCTTTTAAAATTCTCAGGAGAAAGGACCCAGGGCACGCTCTCCCTTCTGGGATCCCGCCCACACCTTTCTTCCCTCTCAGGTGTGCCTCTCCTAAACTCTAAGGGTCCCCAAGAGACTTGCAACCAGGGGAGCAATGGGCAGCAGCAGCTCATCGTAGGTTAACCCTCTGAACCTGTCTCCAAGGCCCCTTTCTCTGGCTTTCCGGTGAGCTAACAGCCCTGTCGAGGCTCATTTCTTTCCTATAACATTTCTAGAGAGCCAGAGCAGCCCTGCCTAGGCGCTCCCTCATTGCTTCCTCTATCCTAAATCCTTCCTTATTCTACTGTCCCCGGTTTTAATAATGTACCCTGAAAATCACCTGGCCTCACCTTGTGAAATCTTTTCTGCACAAAGTCAAGAACCCACACACTGCAGCCTGACCTGAGGTCCCCGTTCAGCGGTCCCTTTTTGGTAGTACACTCTCCAGGTAGTGTCAGAGTAGAGCTAAACTGTAGGACAGCTTAGTGTCCCCTGAGATTTAGAGAATTGCTAGGTGTTGCTGGAAAAAGCACCCCAGATTTATACACTTACAGGTTTAAAAATCGATTTAAAAAGACACACAGTGAAAGACGTCTCACTTCCACGTCTCCCTCAGCTACCCAGTCTTCATCACCCAACACATTCCTGAGTTTTTGTGTCTCCTTCCAGAGTTTCTTTATGTAAATATAAGAAAAACCAAATGCATAGTCTTATTTTCCTCCCCACCCCCCACCTTTTTACACAACGGTAGCTTTAGCAATGCATCCGTAAGTCACACTTACAGTGGTCCTGCGGGGAGCTGGAAACACTTGACCCCTGGAAACGCTGTATGCCTTCAGGCAGAGCTAGCATTTTGGGCTCCCGGGGACAGAGTCATACTGGATTAGGAACCCACTGTACTCCACTATGACTTCATCTTAATTTATTACATCTGCAAGGACCCTATATCCACATTTTGAGGGCTTGGGGGTTAGGACTTCAACATATCTTTTTTTTTTTTTAAAGATTTTATTTATTTATTTTTAGAGAGAGGAGAAGGAAGAGAGAAAGAGCAATGTATGGTTGCCTCTCACATGGCCCTCTCTGGGGACCTGGCCTGCAACCCAGGCATGTGCCCCAACTGGGAATCGAACCGCGATCATCTGGTTCCCAGCCCGTACTCAATCCACTGAGCTACACCAGCTGGGCTCAACATATCTTTTTTTGTAGGGAGCACAATTCAACCCATAATAGCAAAACTCTCTTATCCCAAAGAAGCTATGGCTTTAAACAAAGCCATCATGGGGACCAAGGAGATTTCATAGTAGATAAGGAACATGGATTTGGAAGTGAACACTCTTGCCTTGGCTTTGTTTCTCTGTGTCTCTGGTTTATTGGACAGTCTGAACTCGTCTGGGTACAGATCCGAGTGATTTTCTTCTATAGCTGCTGCCATTGGCTGTGCTCTGTGTACTCTTGCTTCCTTGTCCCTTTAGGATACATCAGGTGGCTCCCATGGACTGCTGGCCCCGTTGGAGAATGAGGAACTCTGGGCCAGGAATGGCCCAGTTCAAAACCCCAGCTTGCCTTTGAGTTAACACTCTTGTCCTAAAGCCCGGGCTTGACCAGGCCTGAGGGAGGAGTGTGAGAAGAGGGTGTGGGCAGCAGGAGGGAGAGGACAGAGAGAGGATGTCTCATCTGATGACTTCCTATTGGAGTCCCCTCCCACTGGCCAATGCCACTTCTCAGGCCATCCCTGACTGGCCACTAGCCAGTGTCATGGTGTCGTGACACTGTGTCATGGTGGCTCTTGCATAAGGTGCAGGTGGATGTCCTATGGAGACATTCCCACAGCTGGCTCCAACTTGCTGTCTTTCACACCCATTGCTTACTCTCCCCACCTCTTTTTGCTCTGGGCCCCTCACCTCGCCAGCAGCCCTGTAAGATGTCTTCCTTCCATGGTGTCCTCTTGGGTTCCAGAAGCCTCCCATACGCTTGCTTCGCAGACACTGGGGTGCAGGTTGTTCCACAGGTTCCCTCTCGCCCTGGTCATCCCTCCCCAGTTATTTTCCCACTAAGAGAGGCACCCAAGTGGAATGGGGTACTAGTCTATTTTTCTAAAGTGCACCCTCAACTTCTGAGATTTCTCTAGGAGCACCCCTCATTTGGCTTGAACTAGGAAGTAGGAGTCCCTTTCCCTTCCCAGTGGAGGGAAAAGCCATAGTACCATCTGCCCCCTTCTCCTCAGGCATGGGACCCCCAATCCCAAAGATACCTACCCTCCATTCTCCTGCTTATTCAGAGAGGGTCAGTTGGGGGTAGGAGAGGTAGTCTGGTGGCCCCTTAGTAAATCCCAAGATGTTTCCACCTCCATATTGGTAGCTATCTTAAAAAAGGAGTTTGGTACACTTTTGTCTTTTGTCCTGGGTGCTCTTGCCATCTGGACAACAGGAGAAGTCACACTTAACCTGTGACATCTGTCCTTCTGTCCATTTTTTATAACCTGAAAAGCCCAGGCAAGATGAAGTGCTAAGAGTGTGAAATAAACCACTGTGAAATCCACATTCACTGATGCCTCCTCTGTCACCTCTGTGCCAGGTGCTTGTCACCATTGTCACCACGGACCCACTGGATTCTCTAGCTGTGAGCTCCAAAAGGGTCTTGTATCACAGGACTGGGCCTGGAATCTGGCACATAGTAGATGCTGAATAAATATCTCTTGAGAGGGTACTGTGTGGGGTTTAGTGGTTACCCTAGCATTTACAATATGCATCTTTTTTAAAAAAATTATTTTATTGTTGTTCAGTTACAGTTGTCTGCATTTACCCCCCATCCCCCACCCCCGACCCCAGGCAAACCCACCTCCCTCCCTTGCTTCCACCCTCCCCCTTGGTTTTGTCCATGTGTCCTTTATAGCAGTTCCTGAATACCCTTGTCCCCATTATCCCCTTCCCCCTCCCCTCTGGTTACTGTCAGATTGTTCTAAATTTCAATGTCTCTGGTTATATTTTGTTTCTCTGGTTATATTTTGCTTGCTTGCCTCACAAGCGTCTTGGCTGTGACTGACCTGAAGAACACTCTTCCTTATGTTGGCTGGTTTTACTTTTCTTATTCCAGTGAGATCCATGTTCCTCAGTAGCTGATCTGGCCTCGGTGCCTTCTCTCATGAGTCCTTATATAAATTCCTTTAACATTTCATATAGTAAAGGCTGCGTGATGATGAACTCCTTGAACTTGACCTTATCTGAGAAGCACTTTATCTGCCCTTCCATTCTAAATGACAGTTTTACTGGATAGAGTATTCTTGGATGTAGGTCCTTGCTTTTCATGATTTGAAATACTTCTCTCCAGCCCCTTCTTGCTTGGAAAGTCTCCTTTGAGAAATCCGCTGACAGTCTTATGGGAATTCCTTTGTAGGTAACTGTCTCCTTTTCTCTTGGTGCTTGTAGGATTCTCTCCTTATTTTTAATCTTGGGTAATGTTATTATGATGTGCCTTTGTGTGTTCCTCTTTGGGTCTCGCTTCTTTGGGGTTTTCTGAGCTTCTTGGACTTCCTGGAAGTTTATTTCCTTTGCCAGATTTGGGAAATTCTCGTTCATTATCCGTTCAAATATATGTTCAATTTCTTCGTGTTCCTCTTGTCCTTCTGACAGCCCTATGATCCGGATGTTGGGTCGTTTACAAATGTCTTGGAGGTTCCTGAGTCCCTCCTCATTTTTTTGAATTCTTGTTTCTTCCTTCTGGTCCACCCTATTGGTTTGAGTCCCAGCTTCCTTCTTCTCCCTATTGGTTCCCTGTATATCTTCCCTCATTATCTTTAGCGTATTCTTCATTTGTTCATTTATTTGCATCCACCTTTCTTCCAATTTTGTGAGCATCCTGATTACCAGTGTTTTAAACTGAGCATCTGATAGGTTGGTTATGTCCTCGTCCGTTAGTTGTAATTTGCTCTGATCTTTCATTTTTGCCATTTTCATTCTTTTTATCTCGGCGCACCTGTTGCTTTAATGGGTCAGCGTCTTAGGTGTTCGCTGGTGCCCGGCAACCTGGGTCGCTTTGTTGTGACGTTTCCTCTGGGGGCGGGGCCTGGGAGGGAGCAATGGCATCTGCTCTGTTCACCGACGCTCCCTATCACCCTCCACTCCCTAGTCCCTTATTGCCTTTTCCGCCAGTCTCGGCCCTGCTGGTTCCCACTGGCCTCTCCGGTTACACCGGTTGTGGGCTTCTCTTGTTTCTCCGGGCTGCACTTCAGCTAGGTGCTCATGGTGTGAGTCACTCCAGGAAAATTGCCTCTCGCTCCACTTCTCCGCCCGGTTCTGCCCCGCTTACCGGCCTGGACGTATGTCCTCTCCAACTTCCCGGGTGTCGGACTTCCCCTCAGTTTGATTCTGTCCATTCTGGTTGTTTATTTTTTGCTATTGAACTTGTTGTTTAAACTCTCTGGTTGTGAGCAGCGGCGCAGTGCTTCCACCTACGCCTCCATCTTGGCGGAAGTCCTACAATATGCATCTTTAATTTGTCAGAGTTTATCTGTAAATAATAAGTCTTTACATGTGTGAGGACCTTATGACAATCTACTTAATTTTCTCTGCCATCCTTTGTGTTACTCTTGTCATGCTTTTCATTTTTACAAATACTATAAACATAATATACATCTACTATTTTGCTTTAGATAATCAAATGTTTTTAAATAATTAAAATATGAAACAAATTTTATATTTGCCTTCATTTATGCCATTTCTAGCACTTCTCATTTCTTTGTGTAGATACAGTTTTCATTCTGGTATCATATTCCTTCTGTCTGAAGAACTTCCTTTAACACATGTTTTGGTGCAGGCTTGCTGGTATTTAATTCTCTGATTTTGTTTGACTAAAGAGGTCTTATATTTTTTCCTCACTTTTGAAAGATATTTTCCCTGGGTATAGAATTTTGAGTTGACTTTTGTTCCCCAGCACTTTAAAGATGTCACTCTGCTCCAAACTTTAAAAATGAAAGTTTTAGCATTTTATTAATTTATTTTTGAGAGAGAAGGAGAGAGTGAGAAATGGATTTGTTGTTCCACTTATTTATGCATTTATTGGTTGCCTCCTGTATATGCCCTAACACTGAATCCTCAACCCTGGCGTATTGGGATGACACTCTAACCAAGTGAGCTACCCTGGCAGGGCAGGGCTCAGCACTTTAAAGTTATATTCTACTCTGCATAATCTCTGATGAGAAGTTCGCTGTAATTCTTATCTTTATTCCTTTGAATGTAATGTGCTATTTTTTCTTTGGCTGCCTTCAAGATTTGAAATTTTTCTTTTTCTTTTGGTTTTCAGTAGGTTGAATGTAACATGTCTAGGGTTGTGTGGTTTTGGGGGTTTTTTTTGTCTGTTTCTTGTTTTTGTCTTGCTTAGTGTTCTCTGAACATTCTTGAATCTGTGGTTTGGTGTCCATCATTAATTTTGGAAAATTCTCAGCCATTATCTCTTCAGATATTTCTTCTGCCTCTTTCTCTTACTCCTCTGTTTCTGGGATTCTGATTACGTGCATGTTACAATGTCCCATATTCCATAATATCCCATGACAATGTCTCACAGCTTTCGGATGCTTTGTTTTGGTTTTTTCCTTTTCGCATTTTAATTTGGATAATTTCTACTGACCTGTCTTCAAGTCCACTGATTCTTTTCTTGGCTGTGTTAACTCTACTCGTGTGCCCATCTAAGATAATCTTGATCTCTGTTACTGTGCTTTTTATTTCTAGTATTTCCATTAGATTTTTTTCCTTATGGTTTCCACCTCTTTGCTGAAATTCCCCCATCTGTTCGTGTATGCTGTCTACTTTTACATTAGAGACTTTAACATAGTAACCATAACTATAGTTTTTAAATTATAGTTATTTGTCCTTGTACGATATTTTCATCATCTGGGTCATAACTAAGTCTGGTTGTTGATTGCTTTGTTTCTTGACAGTATGTTATTTTCTTTTGCTTTTTATGGGTCCTCTAATTTTTGGTTGAAAGCTACACATCTTGTGTAGAACAGTAGAGATGAAAGTAAATAGTATTTATGCCTGGAAATGATCGTGCCTTTTCTTTTGCCAGGTCTTTAGCATAGGGGGTTGAGTCAATGTAGACAGGAGGTGAGCTGGGGTTGAGTTTCGTTGTTACTATGGTTCCCTTCTGTGTTCCACAGGCTTCAATCCTCTAGCATTGCTTTGTGTTTCGGGTGGGAGCTGGGTTGCTGGAAGATCTTCCCCCTGCCCCCCGCCCCCGGCACCACCACCACTGTGATTCTGTTCTACCCTCAACTTTAGACTTGGCCTGTGATCCTGCACCTCGGTTCTCGGGGTGTGCTCTTCCCTCCTCCCGCAGTGTACTGCTGCTGTCTGTCCCTTGGTACTTGCTAGCCTAGGGGTAGAAGGTATATGGAGAAGTTCTCTTTTGTCATTGTATTGCCTAGGTCTTAGACAGGCACTGTGTCGTTGGATCTTGGGGTGGGACCTTCTCGGTGATTCAGCCCCTCCCTCATCCTGATAGGGGTTTTTCTATTCTCTCTCCCCAGCTGCAGTGGGCACTGAGGGTGACAGGATTTGCTGTCTTATAGCTTTTCTTCCTACCGCTCCCCCCTAGCCTGCACCACAAGGCGGGTTTTCTCTGATCTCTCGCCCTACTCCCAGTCTTCCTCACAGCACCCAGTGCAGTCTGAAGTAAAGGGCCTGCGAAGCGGTGCAAATTTCCCATGTGTCTGCTGCTCCCAGGGGATCCGTACCCCTGTACCAGCCATGCTCAGCCTTAGAAGCTTGTTAAAGCTTTTACTTGAATTCATACTTACTTTTACTTGAATACTTAGTTTGTATGGCACTTGGTGTCTGCGCCTCATGAGCAAGGGCTCATGTCCCATCTTCCTTGGAGGTGCCTGTGTTTCTTTAGATGTCAAGCCATTTCTTTACCCTGTGATCGCAGCTCTCTGATAGGTTCAAAACAAGTTATAGAATTACAGATTATCTGTTTTTTTCTTGTTGTAAAGGTGGATATGATACTCTTTCCAGCTTTCTACATCCTAAGTGGAAGCTGGAGGGAAAACTAGAACAGTTTAAAAACATACATTCCTTGAGGGCCATGGGAGTGGCTCTGCGCAGCTTCTGAGGCTTGTCTTAGAAGGCAACACAGCTTCCCCTTGGCTCCCCGGAATGCTTGCCCTGCCGTGCTGAACTGCCATGTCAGAAGTCTCATTACCCCGAGTTCGCTATGAGGAAGCCCAGGCCTAGGGACAGGCCGCCTGTAAGAGTTGAGAGTCCCAGGTAAGGCTTTGGCCAGCAGCCAGCATTAACCTCGAGGTATCAGTGGTGACAACTCCAGTTCCCAGCCTCAGGTCTTCCTGGCCCAGGTCACAGACAACATGGGGTAGAGAAAAGCCATGCCTTCCATGCCCTGTCTGAATTCCTGACCTACAGGGTCTCTGAGCCTCATTAAATAGTTATATGCCAGTAAGTCTGGGGGTAATCTGTTACACAGCCATAGTGACCAGAACAGTAACTCGTCATCACAAATTTGCTCATTGAATGCCTGCTCTGGGTGCGATACCGAGGATATAGAGACAACAGAGACCCTGGCCTCTGTCTTCCCGCGTTCCTAGTCTAATGGGAGGCAGGCAGTCGTGAGGCAGAGACATGAGGGTTGTGATGGGAGCACAGAGGGCTGTGGGGTCCAGAGCTAGGACCCTGGACACAGACTGGGTGGCAAGGGAGGAGGAAAAGAAAGCTTCCTGTGAGAGCTGACTCCTAAGCTGAGACCTGAAAGGGGAAGAATAAAGGGCAGGAGAGCTCAGCCATGAGAATAGCTTGGGCTAGTAGGCCGTTGGGGAAGAGATGTGGCACTTTGGGGGGAGAAAGGAGGGTTTGAGAGGCCAAAGGTGAGGCAGGGCTGCTGTCATTGCAACCTGAAGAGTGCCGATTTTATATCCTCATTTTACAGGTGAGGGAAATGAGGCTTAGAGCAATGACTTGCCCATGGTCACACGGTGTGTATTAATGGTAGAGCTAGGATTTGAACCCAAGTTTGTCTGACGCCACCCCTTCCCACTTCTGGGAGAGGTTGGGGTTATGGGGGCTCAGATATGAGGGTGTGGAATGTCCAAGCCTTGGAAATGCCTTCTGCGTGTTACTTTATGACCCGCTCCTGAGTTGTGGATCAGCAGAGAGAGAAGGCAGGCAGCTGATGACTGGAAGGGGCACCCGAAGGGTGAGGTGGGCCGTGCTACCACTCTGAATGTGCTCGATCAACTCTAACCAAATTGGTGCCTGCACGATTCTCATCTGTTGTATTGACACGTCTTGCCTTGGAGGCTAAATTAGTCCCTAATCAAATTGGATTCCTTATTTCTGGCCATAAAGAAACCCAGGGAAATCAATAATAATAACAGAGACATTCAGAGAAATGCACGGCCTCTTCAGAAAAATGAAGGGAGTTTCTTCCAATTCCACCAGGGCTCGGCTGAGGGCAGATACGTGAGCAAACGGACATGATGCCTTTGTTTGTTTAACTGTCCTGGAACATCAAGCAGCCATTCAAATTCTCCGTAGGAACGGGGACAACAGATCTACACTCAGGGGCACAACTGTCATCATTAGGGATTGCAGCCATCTAGTATCTTAAGTTAACTAGTTGTTGACAGATGGCATCACATGGATATCAGCTATTTTTGTGAGCTGAGAGGAAACCTCCAGGGACTTGGCGAATTCCTGGAATCTTTGTAACATCTCATTTGGTCATGTGTCTGTAAAGTCCTCTGTAAAGTTTCAGTTATTTTGTTGGATTTAAAGTAGTTTGGAGCTTGAGCATTCTTCCCTTTGATCTTTTGATTTAGGGTCTAAAGTTTAGATTAATGGTTTTATCTCATGCGATATGTCTGATCCAGTTGTAGTAGCAACCTGGAAGGATTTCAAGGGTTTTTCCCAGGCTTAGAGGAAAGAACATTGCCATTGGCAGATATGGCTGGGTTGGAACTGGAGAGGCTGTGAGTCCAGGTCCCTAAGTTTGTAACCGGCTGGAGTCTTGGGCCCAAGGAATTGTAATTCAAAGATCTTTTACAACAGAAATGACTGGCACTCAATTTTAAGTTGCTTCCTATTTTGGATTCTAACTTCTCCATTATCATAGAACCCCACAGTAGGAGCTGGTTACACATAACCACTCGTTTTCAAGGTATTTTCGGGGAATGGGGTGGTCTGTGTCTGGTCGTGGGGTGATGCCGAGAGAGGGAAGGCTGTGGGGAAGGAGAGCCGCCTGGTGCCTCTGGACCTCCCTGCAGGGCATGGGCCATGTTTTCCAGACTCCTACTAAAAGCCCCACTTGATTCTGGATTCAGACCTCTAGGTCCAAAGAGGGCCATTGAAAAGGTGCAGTTCCCTTAGCTCAAGCAGAGGGTGAATCCCCGCTTTCTCCCACTTTTTGTTCTGTTTGGGCCCTCAGAAGATTGGCTGATACCCACCACATCGGAGAGGGCAATCTACTTTACTCAGTTCACCGGTTCAAATGCTAATCAGTCCTTCACCCTCACAGACACCCAGAAACAGTGTTTTACTAGCTATCTGGGCACCCCTTCACCCAGTCAAGGTGACGCATCAAATTAACCATTACAGCCAGTGTGGACTGGGTTTCTGTTGCTTGTTCTAGATGATATACTCAGTGGCTGTGACTGGTGGAAACGGGAGGTCCCAGGGAGGGAGTGAGGGGGAAGTGCGTTAAACTGCCTTTTGCTTGGACCTTCTCTGGTCTGGTGGAACACACAGTTGTAGCCTCCCTGTTCCTGAGGCCCCCTGGGCTGCAGATGAGCAGACCCTCTGCCCAGTGGGGAGTTGAGGCAGGGTAGAGTAATACCACTCACCCTCAAAAATGTCTGCTGCTTAAACTGGCCCAGCCAGGCAGCCTCTAAATGTGCAGACTGGCTAAGAGGGAGAGTGGAAGAAAAGATCAGAAATAAATTTCATCAGCTTTCTTCCCAAACCTGGTGGACATCCAGAATACCATCCTAAAATGAGGGACCATCCTAAAACTCCTGTAGGCATCACACAGTCTAAGGTCATGTTTTGACAAGTATAGGTTTCTTACATTTGATAAAACCCAAATGGTGTTGGGGGCGGGGCGTGGAGAAGACACCAGGGTGGATCATAGCAGAAATATCAGCAGTTCAGCTGCAGACCCAGATACTCAGTGGGTGAACTGTATGTCTGATCTCTGCAGGAAGATCCCCCAGAAGCAAGACTAGCAGTGGACATGGTCTTAGATTTTAGAGCAGGGGGAGGCTTAAGGAGCCTGCTTTGTCATCTGGTACCAGGTAACTGGAAATGCCAGAAACTGAACCCTGGAGGACCTGGGGGGAGGTTGAGAACATTTTCAACTCAGGGGACCTGTTATTCAAGGCCACTTCATGACTCTGGGTTTCCCAGTGTACATTCTCTGCCACAGCCCTGCTGATTTCCAGCCCCAGGCTTCATGCTTTTCACACCCTAGTGCCTTGGCTTGTGGTATATCCTCAGCCCTCCAGGAATGTTCTTCATCATTCTGACCCTACCGGGTCAGCTGGGCTTAGTGGGACAAGTGTGGGACAGCCAATTACAGCTGCCCAAGGTGGGCACTGCACAATTTCCAGGGACATCATTCACAGTCCAGTGTTCAACCTGTCCAGCAACACTCAGCAGATTATTCTGCAGCAGGTTCAGAGCCAGGCTTTGGGATTAGATGGACCTGGGTTTGAATCCTGGTTCTGTTCCTTATTAGCTATATAACTTCAGGCAAAACATGAACTCTTGTTGCCTTGGTATTTTTATATGCAAAATGGGACATGCCAAACTTTATGGATCTTAAGATGCACAGTTTTTCACATTTCACATCTCTGAAATTGGGCTCTCTCTGACAATTGATGGTATGCCATATTTTTAATCAGTAGCATTTATTCTTTGTTGGTTGTGATAAAATAATGGTATATTTTATGACTGATGCCCATGTAGACTTGCTGAAAAATGGAAATAGTGTCTATCTCACAGGAAGAGGAATAAGATTGAACACGTGAAGCACAGGGTCTAGTTTGGGTTGGTGCCTTGCTCATAACCCCTTAGCCCATCCAAGGACAAAATGAGCAAGGGCATGTGAAGCAGGTCATCCTGTGTACTGCCCTGTGCACTGCCAGGTGCAGGTCTTACAGCCTGGGCTGAGGGTGGAAATAGCAGTGCAGTTCCTGTCTGTCTGTCTGGCTGGCTGGCTTTGAGCTATCTGTGGCTGTCAGTAAGGTGGGAGGTATCACTCCACGTAGGCAGGCAGACCTGTGTTGGAGTTTTTGTTCTGCCACTTTCCAGACGGTGAACTCAGAGGAGTCTGGCCACCTCTCTGAGTCCAAACTTCCTCATCTGTAATACTTACTGGTCTCTTGTGTTTTTGTGGGACTGAAAGGAGGTGATGGATGCATACTTTTAAAAGAGAACTTCTGCTTGGCCAAAGGGCAGGACTGGGAGGGATTGACCTGGAGGATTATTTCCCCAGGGCCCTAGCATGGGCTCCGCTCTTGAAGATAGTGAAGGTAGCACAAGTTTAACAGCCCACACTCAGAGCCCCTCCCAAGTCCTCCCTAGCCCCTGAGACTCCAGGACCGAAAGCTTAAAGTACCGTGGGCATCCCAGGACATTCCTGCACCCAGCCTGGAAGGACCCCAATCCTCCAACCAAGCTTCCCTCTCTGGACAAAATCCTCTCTCTGCCACCTTGCTCCACGTACTGAAATTCCACTACCGTCACTCACACTTCCCTAGCTCCTCAGGCTGAAATGTTCCCCAGCTGTTCTAATCCTCCTTCAGACACTTGAATCTCTTCTATGACACCATTGAAAGGAATTGTCTGCTCTCTGCCCGAATACCCCTAGCCACAGGGAGCTCTCTCGCTCCTAAAACAGCCTGCTCCACCACAGGACAGCTCTACCCACGATGGAGTTCTTCCTTACATTCAGCTGACAACTGCCTCTCTGAGGCGCCCCATCCTCAGTCCCGGCTCTGCCTCCCCCGCATCATCCAGAAATGATCTGCTCTTCCCACGTTTCCACCCCCACAGGGATACATTTTTTCTTCTAGGACAGGTATCTCTGTCATTCTTTTTCAAAAAATGTCTTTTGTAAAAAAGTGGAAAAGTTATCAACATGCACTGAGGAAAATTTGGGAAAATTTATAGCAAAGTAGAAAGAAGATAAAAAATTACCCATAATCCTATCTCCTAGATAGAACGACTATTAACTTTTACTTCAGCCTTTCCTATTCTTTTCTTCCCCATAACTGAGTGCATAGTGAATATACAATTTGGTCACTGTCTGAGCAACTTATGATCATTCCCTTATTAGACATTTGGGTTGTTTTTAATTTTTTACTATCACATCACAAATTATTTCCCTAGAATCACATCCTAGAAGTAAAACCATGAGTCTAAGTGTTGTAAACATTTTAGCAATGATAGCCCCCATTTTTGACATTAACATTTTGTTTTAATTCTTACCCAAGGACATTTTTTCATTGCTTTAGAGAGAGAGGAAGGGGGAAAGAGAGAGAAACATCAGTTGGTTGCCTTCTTGTATGCGCCTGGACCCAGGATCAAACCCGCAACCTAGGTATGTGCCCTGAACAGGTTTTGTCCTATGGGATGACACTCCAACCAACTGAGCCACCGGTCAAGGCCTAAGTTAGATTCTTTCTTATAATAACCCTGAGATGGAGGTTTACTGTCATGCCCAATTTACAGATGAGAAAACAGAAACTCAGGGAGGTAAAGTAACTTGCCTAAGGTAACACAGCTAGTTCAATCCAGGATTTAAACCCAGATTGTCTGGCTATTATATCTCAGGGTCATCTCTCAACTTTGACCCCTTCTGGCCTGGGGAGCAAATACCTGGTAGATGCTGTACAGTTTGTGGAGTGGAATCACACTAAGATCCCCTCAGATCCTTTCCCCACTTCTGCAGGTCCATTCCCAGCTCTGGGTGCTTTTTTCTGACAGCACACATGAGACTTTTTCTGAAGGATTGCCCTTGGGCTAATTGGAGCCATTCAGCTGCACATGCAGGGACCCAGAAGTGTCCTGGAGTTTTTCCCCCAGGATGGCCCTTGGCCTTGGATCAACTAGTACAGGAGTGTGAAAGCCAGCTCTTGTGCCTCCAGGAGCAAACTCTGAGGTGTAATATACTTTCCTCAATTCCCATGGGATTAATCTGAGGCCAAGACTCTACCTGAAATTGCACTCTTGCTTGCCCTTTTCTCTTCCCCATCTTCCTTCCTTGCTTCCTGTCCAGTTTATCGTAGGAGCACTTTCTCAACAAAATACTTGCATGGGCCCTGGCTGGTATAGCTCAGTGGATTGAGCGCGGGCTGGGAACCAAAGAGTCCCGGTTCGATTCCCAGTCAGGGCACATGCCTGGGTTGCGGGCCAGGTCCCCAGTGAGGGCCATGTGAGAGGCAACCATACATTGCTGTTTCTCTCCCTCTCTTTCTCCCTCCCTTTCCCTCTCTAAAAATAAATAAAAATCTTTAAAAAAAAATACTTGCATGGGAATCCTTGTTCTTGCATCTGCTTCTAAGGCAGCCCCTACAAATTCCCTCCTGCTGCCCCCTTGTAGTCAGACCCTCCCTTTACCCCGAGCCCCTGGAAACCCCTGATCTGTCCTTTATATATATATAATATAAACTTTATTTTTATTTTTGATTCTAGAGAGAGGGGAAAGGAGGGAGAAAGAAAGGGAGAGAAACATCGATGTGAGAGCAAAACAGCATACACGCACCGACTAGGGACCGAACCTGTAACCCAGGCATGTGCCCTGACTGGGAATTGAACTGGTGATCTTGCACTTTGCTGAATGTTGCCCAACCAACTGAGCCACACTGATCAGGTTATATTTAGCATATTTTTCATAAAAGGCAAGAGAGCTAAGAATTCTGCATATGTTTTCAAGAAACTTGATACCTTGTCAGAGGGAGAGAAACTTCAGTGTGAGAGAGGAACATTGATTGGTTGCCTCTAACATGCACCCTGACTAGGGACAGAACCCACAGCCTAGGCCTGTACCCTGACCGGGAATTGAACCAGCAACGTTTCACTTTGCGGGATGATGCCCAACCAACCCAACCACACCGACATGGGCACCCCTAATCTGTTCTTCATCACCATAGTTTTGCCTTTTCCAGAATGCCTTAAAACTGTAATGACACAATAGGGAACTTTTTGCATCTGGCTTCTTTTACTTAACACAGCGCATTTTGAGATTCATCCAAGTTGTTGCAGGTGTCAATTGCGTGTTCCTTCTTAATGCTGAATAATACAGTATTCCCCACTATCTGCAGGGGATTATTCCAGGACACCCCCATCCCAGTGAATGCCTGAAACCACGGATACTAACAAACCCTATATACACTATATTTTTCCTATATATACATACTTATGATAAAGTTTAATTGATAAATCAGGCACCGTAAGAAATTAGCAATAACTAATAATAACATAGAATAATTATAATAATATACTGTCATAAAAGTTATGTGAATGTGGTCTCAATGAATTTTTACATGTGTGTATCCATATGTATATGTGTATAACCACTTCCCATAATAGGACATAGGATATTTCCTACAGTCCAGAAAGCTCCCTCTGCTTCTTCCCCCTAAAGGTAATCACTATTCTAATTTCATCATAGATTAATTCAATTATTTTTGCCTGCTTTTGAATGTTCTATAAATGTAATCATATGTTTGCACTCTTGTCCAAATTCTTTCATTCATCACTGTCTGCGATGAGATTCATCCATGTTTGTGCGTGCAAATGCATGCAACAGTAGTTTGTTCTTTTTATTGCTATGTACTATTGCATTATTTCAATGCACCACATTTATTTATCTTTTCTTCTAATGATGGACCTGAGGGCTGTTCCTGATTTGAAGCTACTAAATGATGCTGCTATGAACATTTTTTAAAAATCCTCACCCGAGAATATGTTTATTGATTTTAGAGAAAGGTTGCCTTCCGTACGCATTCTGGTTGGGGATTGAACCCACAACCTTTCGGTGTACGGGATGATGCTCCAACCAACTGAGCCACCTGGTCAGGCTGCTATGAACATTTTAATGCGTGTCTTTTGGCAGCTATGCACTCATTTCTCTTGGGTAGATACCTGGAGCAGAACTGCTTGATCATAGAGTAAATGTATTTATGAGCTATTTATTCTTTTGTTTACATTATTTTTCTTTCATTGGACTCTAAGTTCCAAAAAGACAGGAAACAAGCCTGTCTTGTTCACCACTATATTCCCAGCATGTACCACAGTCCCTAGCACATAATCAGTGTTCAATAAATATTCGTTGAATAAATGAAAGAAAACGCTTAGCTACTATCAACTCAAAGTGAGGTGTGGTGGAACCAAGACCGAATCCATATCCTTCTGACTTCCACCCTCTGCAAGCTGAGAGTCAGAAGCCCAACTGGCTCAGAAGACAGAACTGCAGGTGCTGGGCCGGTTTCAGCATCCTGTTAGTCTTTGAAGAAAAAGCAGCTCCCTCTCCCTCTCTTGGCCTGCATTGTCACAGCTTGAAATATTCTTTTGATTAGGAGAACATTTCCCATTAAGTGTGTGTCCCCAGCTCCCCCCCCCCAATATTTATGAGCTAATAACTCCAGGATCTGTCACAATCAGTGTTGCAAAAGCGTATCTGTATGTAATGAAATAATTCGAAGAGAAACGTGGCAAGGAGACAGTTGGAATTTTCTCTTGCCTTGCAAACCATCCCTAAGGGACAAGTGTATATAAATCAGCACCTCCCTTAATTAAGTAAAACATTTTAAGGAAAAAAACCAAATTAATTACCACTTCATGGCACCACCCCAGCTGATTATCCAAACGGTTCACGTTCCATAAACCTCGCTTGCCTGAATTTACAACTAATTATCGCTTTTTTGGCTTGTTTATTCTCCTGATACAGCAAAGATCTGTATTAAAAGTAGGTGGTGTGGGATGATTTTTCCTCTACTTTCAGGATGATGTAAATTGTCATAAGAATCAGGAAATCTTTTTTTTTTTAAGCTGAAAACACAGGGTATGTAGAATGTGGAGCATGCAAAGGGGGAATTAGAAATGATCTTGGGGTATTTTAGGGTGATAGGGAGAAGCACATTGGGTACGGAATGTGTGGGATCTTTGTTATCAGAGAGGGACCAAGCCCGGAGCAGGCCTGCCTCAGGCTGGCTGGTAGTGTGTGGGTTCTTGACTTCATGCAGGAAAGATTTCACAAGACAAGTCTAGATGATTTGGAGAGTATGTTTACTAAAGCTGTGGACAATGGAACAAAGGAAGGGCTTAGGGTAGAAGAAGCAACAGGAGAGAGACTAGATGGTGTTCTGCTTTGGCTCTCTAAAAATGTTATAGGAAAGGAGTGAGTCCAAGCAGAGTTGCTGTGAGCGCACTGAAAAGTCAGAGAAAAGAGGGCGTTGGAGACAGGGGATCCTTGGTTCACGGGGTTAGCCTGGAACGAGCTACTGCTGCCTGTTGCTCCCCTGGTTGCAGGTCTCATGAGGACTCGTACAGTTTAGGAAAGAAAATTAAAGATGTACATCTGAAAGGGAAGAAAGGCATGGGCAGGCTCCAGAGAGAACCTGTGCTGCGTCTTTGTCTTGAGGGTTCTTATCTGTTTTCCGAACAGCAGGGATTTTAGGGGAGGTCTTAGGGGAGGATCGCAATAGAATGTTCACCAGCTTTATGCTGATGTGCCAAAATGAGATTTATTCCACTGACTTCATCTGTCCTTGGGTGTGGTTGGCACAAATGGCACTAATTATATTTCCATTATCTATCTTCCCGAGTAGGGTCATTTAAGCTATGTACTCTTGGGTTGGGGAGAAAAAATATAAACGACTTATTCTTAAGTGTCCTAGATTAAGGAAGACAGGATTTTGCTATTTACTAGATGGTTGTAAACTGCTTGGCCATTTAATTATCTGTCTGTTTCCCTATTCCACTTGTCCTGGTTTACTAAGTCCAGTCTTGGCCTGGATTAGTTCCTGACTTGCTGTGTAACCTTTGGCAGGGACAGGATGTCTCTGGTCTGTATTTGGGCTGGCTGAACATCTTTCATTCAGCCCCCTGCCACTACCGTGATGAGCCCTTACCTCCTGGCATGTGGTCCCAATAGGAGGTGAGAATCCTATTACCTCTGAGCAGCTGTCCAACCTGACTTGGTATCATTTCTAACTTTCCTTCCTGCTGGCTCTGGCTTCAGCTTTGCCATGTGGGTCTGGCCCATTTTATCTTTTATGCATTCAGGTTCCCATGGCCAGGACATCTACTAACTTATGTTTCACCCATTGTCAACCTAAAGTGATCCTGCCCATCCCGGCCTCTCAAATCTTGATGCCTTCTGATTTGTCCAGTGGCCTGATGGAGCTGGCTGCTCAGTCCTGGTCATGGTTCTTTCAGGGTGCATGTGGGAGCAGAGGTTTCAATGGCATCGAGCATAACTAGCCCCAGGTAGCCCCCTCCGGCTGTGAGCCTTGTTCTAAGTCCAGAGCCGCGTGCCAGCTCCTTGTGTGTAGACAGCCAAGTCTTAGTCTTCCTTTGCTTCTGCCATTTGCCTAGCATGAGTAGCTGTGTAAACTGCAGGCACTCAATCAGTGCTGAGTATTCATCTAATACTCAGATTGAAAGACATGGAAACAATAATCTAACTCTTCCAAACATTTTTATTAAGGCATGAGTTGTACACGGTCAAGTGCATACAGTATAAATGTATGACCCAGGAATCTTTACTTCATGTACACCCATGTCATCCCCACCTACGTCAGGACACAGGATATTTCCAGTCCCCCAGGAGGTTCCCTCCCAGTCAGTACCCCTCAAAGATAACAATTATCCTGATATCTATCACCATAGGCTTAATTTCATCTGTTTTTGAATTCATACAAATGCAGTCACCTAGTATGTAGTTTTCCATGTCTGGCTTCTTTTGCTCATCTGCTGTGTCTATGAGATTCATTGCTTGTGTGTACAGCAGTGTTTTTTAATTCTTTTTTAGATTAAGATTTTAAAAAGTGATTCGTGATTACTTGTTATTGGTATCTACTTTGACAGTATACAGTTCTTTTTAAAAATAACCAAATGTCAAGGTATTTGTGGATCTAATACTGTCATGATAATATGCACACTCTGCCACCAATTAAAAACAAAAAAAGAGTAATTTAGCTCTTGAGAGCCCTAAAGCGCATTCAGGTTCCAAACGAAGCAGAGGTGAGTTTGATTAGGAAGGTGTCTGACCACATTCCTCCCCTCTTGAGAACCTTCCAGGGCATCTTCCTGTTGCTTGAATTCCCATTTCCTGAGTTACTGGAGAGGTTGACCATCTTTTTTTAAGGATCATTTGTCATCTGTGTTTCCTTACATCCTTCAGGGACCCTCTCTGGAGGACTGGGGCAGTTCAGTAGCAATGACCCAGACTCCCTTTGGATTGTCCCCAAAAGGGCCACTCACCCTCAGACCCAAGGAAAAAATCAGCACTCAGGGACGATGGGAGGGTCAGGCTCTACTCTCTCTCAGGCGAGATTCAGGCACTGTCTGTCCCGATGGAACCCTCATTGTCAACCCCCACCTTAGCCCTGAGGGGATCTTAGCAGTTGTGCCCAGGCCCACACTAGAGGTTGAGTCAGCAGGTCCGGGGTAGGCCTAGAAATCTGATATTTTAAAGCTCCCCAGGTGATTCCAGGGAACGGTGTGGAGCTGAACAGCCTGAATTTGAAACTTTCTAAAAAATTGATTTTAGAGGGAGAGGTAGGGGGAGAGAGAGAAAGAAACAGAAAGAGGGAGAGAAATATTGATTTGTTATTCCACTTATTTATGCGTTCATTAGTTGATTCTTGTATGTGCCATGACCGGGGATCAAACCCACAACCTTGGCATAAGGGGTCAACTCTCTAACCAATTGAGCTACCAGGGCGGGACTGCCTGAATTTGAATTCCAGTTCTGACCTCAGGCAAGTGGTTTGCTTTGATTTCCTCATATGTACCATGGGGATAATAGTAGTGTTGGGAGAATAAAATGCATTAATGCACTAACACTTGCCAAGTACTTAGAAAAGTGCCTGCAGAAAATAAACATTCAAAAAGAGCAGGCTGCCACCACTACCCCCATCCTCATCATTTGCGGCAGCACTAAACTGAGGACCAGACAGGGACACGGGCTTATTCAAGGTCACACAACAAGTCGCAGACGGTGCAGGAACCAGAGGTCAATGCTCTCTCCTCGGGGCTGTGTTTCCTCACCTACCACGGAGCCAGCTAACCATCTTGCCCAACGTCCCTGTCACACACTGGGGGGCCGGGTGGCGGCAGCTATAGTCTGAAGAGTGGGAACTTCCTGAAGGCCTACGGAACTGGGAGCCTTCCACCCACCACAGCCTTCCTCTGTCTCCCTCTTCACCCTCAAGGAGACCAGCCAGGCTCTCTTTTCCTCCTCTTTTTGGGGGTTGAGGTGGCTGGAAAAACCTGAGCCCCCTTTGGATTTCTAAAGTTAGGACAAATATCTTATCATTATCAAATCCTGCCAATTCCACTTCTAGAGTATCTCTGGAATCCAAGCCTCTGCCACACCTGAGGCCAGTTTCCTATCATCTTGCCTGGACACTGCACCCTCCCTGGTTTCTCTGCTGCCACTTTGTCCCCTTCACTGCATTCTAGAACCATACTGCCACTCCCCCCAGCCCCAGCAATTGTTCTAAACACAGACCAAAAGGGATTATACCCTTGCTTAAAACCTTCCAAGGTATGAGTAGATGAAGAAAATGTGTGTGTGTGTGTGTGTGTGTGTGTATAAAATGGAATATTGTTCAGCCTTAAAAACAAGGAAAGACATCCCGTCACATGCCACAGTATGGATGAAGCTTGGAGACATTATGAAAGTGAAATAAGCCAGTCACCAATGGACAAATCCTGTCCATATGATTATGAGACAGCACAGGGACTGAGGACCAAGACCCCAAGGAGATCAGATGACCAGAAGGAACACTGGAACACCAAAATGTCACCACCCCTCCACTCCTTATTCACAGACACAGAGTAGTTGATTTCTCCTTTCTAACTGCCTGCTTCATCTAGTGACCTGCATGTTCAGTTGGTCAAGGTGAAACCAGAAAAGCTGACGTTCATGCTGTCATCTACCAGTCCCAATAAGCAAAGACAGGGATTGAATCTTTATGGACGCTTTATTCAGATGTTCAGGGATCAGCGGATTTGTACCCCAATAGACCATCTTAAATTCCATTTTAAACCGACCCTTTTTAAAGATTTTATTTATTTTATTTTTAGAGAGAGGGTAAGGGAGGGAGAAAGAGAGGGAGAAACAGCAATGTATGGTTGCCTCTCACATGGCCCTCACTGGGGACCTGGCCTGCAACCCAGGCATGTGCCCCGACTGGGAATTGAACCAGGACCCTTTGGTTCCCAGCCCACGCTCAATCCACTGAACTACACCAGCCAGGCCTAAACCAACCCTTTTTATAAAGAGAAGAAAACTGTAGGTAAGAGGTTTAGAATCAGAGGGAAAGTTAGAGAAAAAGCTGCAGCATGCTTTCATCTGTGCCCTGGGCGGTGGTCTTTATCTGTGCCCTGGGCGTGGGGGTCTCACCCTGGCATACAATGGCTCAGATACCTTCTTGGTTGCTTGCAGTCCTCCTCAGGCGCAAAGGTGGAACTGCTTATGGTCTCCTGGAGTCCAGGGGTGTCATACCTTCAGTTCCTGAAACAATAACTTTTTACATACATTGATTACTAAACTTATTAGCTACTACTGAAACTAAAATTTTTCCAGCATTCGAGTCCCCCATCAAAGATTTGACCTCTCTGCGACCTTCCAGGGGTGGCAGGATGAGCAGTCCGCCATCTTGCCCCGACGGCAACAGGCACAGTAGCTGGAAAAGGAAGTCACCCAACCCCGAAAGGGAAAATTCTGCGAGCTCACCTTTTTAAGAAAACCCGCCCACTTTGTCCCCAGTTTATAAGAGCAGCAAAGCAGACCTGGACCAGTTCAGAGGACCTTCCTTTCTTCTGTGCTGCCTCCCTTGTGCTGGAGCATAAGCTTAAGAAAATCTGTCTGGAAATTTCACTGGGGTTTCCTCGTGATTTCTATCTTGAGGAACCTGGAACCCCAACACCAATAACAATTCCACTTATATGAGGTATCTAGAGTAGTCAAACTCAGAAACAGTAGAATGGTGGCTGCCCTGGCCACGGCTTTGGGGGGAAGGAAACACAGGGAAGAGTCTCAGTTTTGCACAACAATGTGAATATAGTTAACACTGCTGAATTGTACACTTAAAATGGTTACCATGGTAAATTTTATAATACCTATTTTTTTGCCGCAATTAAAAACAAAAACTAAACCTTTCAAGGCTCTTTTAGGGTGAAACTGGACCCCTTCACCAGGCTTCCGAGGCTCTCCGCACCTTCTGAACCCTTCTTCATAGCCTCCTCCCATCAGTCCCCTCCAGCTATATACTCTCCAGCTCTACCAAGCTCTTCATTTTCCCTAAACAGCTCACACTCACAACCGGCTTTTCCCTGGCTGTTTTCTCTGCCTAGAGTGTCCTTCCCTAAAGCTTGTCAGCCTTTTGAAATTCTAATCATTCTTCGAGAACCAGCTCAAATGTGTCCTCCTCTATGAAAGCTTCTCTTAACCCATCTTCTCTAGGAAGGATTAATACCCAGAGTGTGTGCTCCTGACAGTTTTTTTATCACTACCACCCCCACCTTAATTACCACTTAAGGAGGGCTTACTGTGTGCTGAGCACTGTGCTAAGTAAGACATGCACGACAGTATCTTGTTTACTCTTTGTGATAACCCTATATCATCCCCATTTTACAGATGAGGAAACCAAGGCTCAGAAAGGACCTTAATAATATAATGTCTAAGATCACTCAGCTAGGAAGTTGCAGCACTGAGACTTAAACCTTCCCAATTCCAGAGGAAAGCTTTTAACTGCTCAACGCTATATCCCATGCAAATTATTGCATTGTCCATAGAGTGTTTATTTTTCTGTCTCCCCAATTAGGGGAGGGTTGTGCCTTTGTCATTCTGCCTTCTGTGTACCATGTCTGGCCCAGGGCCTGGCACAGAGGGGGTGCTCATTTCCTGGGAATTTTGTTGCCCACCACAGGGTAAGTCAGCATCAATGCCAGCTACCCAAATTCGACGACTTCTTGTCCCCCTCCAGGAATTGGCAGATTGGCGATTGCAAAAGAAATATCCCCCGTCAATCAATAAATAATAATGTTGGAGAATTTAAAATAAGAATCTGGGTTATTAAAGTTACAAATCTTTGGTCTTTATACCTTTAATAAAACATGCATCTATTAATAATGGATACTGATTCTGGCCTGATTATGCTGAAATGGAGGAAAAAAATGACCAGTTGAAAGATGCTAGTATTTTTTTCTCCTTACCCAGTTTGGCAGCCAACTGCTTCCCTGAAAAATTGCTTATCATTGAAACATGCTTAAAAATTTTAACATCATGAAAGGGAAATTGAAGATGGGATGTTCAGTCTTCTAGGCCCTCGGGGAGAGATTTTTCCTTCTGGAGACAGCTCTGTTCTGGGTTTTGGTGGACCCACCCCTGCTGGCTCCTCTCTTAGTCCTTCAGCTGCACTTTCTCAAGCTCACTTTATTTTATCAAACTCTTCCCTGGGCCCCCTCCCCCGGCCCCCTCTTCCCTCCCCTCCTCTCGCCTCCCTTCTTCTCTTTTCTTCTCACTTAACTCGCTTACCTTGAGTGACTTTACCACCTCCCATGACTATCAGTCATCTTTGTATGAGGGGAAGTCACTCACTAGTAGAGAAGGTCAGAGAGAGATCCAGGGGACAGACTGTATGGCACCTTGTAGGCCGTATAAGGACTTTTATTTCAAGCATAATGGTGCCACTGGAGGAGCAGAGGAAGGCACAATATGATTTATGGCTTGAAAGACATATCTTCGGAGGCTGTGATTAAAATAAACTGGAGGATGATATAGGCAGAAGCAGGAAAACTAGGAGAATATTGTCATCATCCAGGCAAGACATGAGGGTAGTTTGAAAGAGAGTAGAAATAGTGAGAGAGTGAGAAGAGGTTGGGTACAGGATATATTTTAAAGGTAGAGGCAAAAATAAATAAGTAAGTAAAGTAAATGTAGAGGCAATAGTATTTGCTGATGTATTGGAGGTGGGTGTAAAAAAAAGAGGAAGAAGTCAAGGCTGTCTCCAAGGCTTTGGTACTGAGCAATTAAAAGGTTAGAGTTTTTGTTTTCTGAGGTGAGGAATGGTATGCGTGGACTAATGTTAGGGATAATGAATTTAGACTTGGATATGTTTAGTTTGAGATGCTTGTTGGATATAATGTTATGAACTAAATTTTGTCCTCAAAAATCCGTATGTTGAAGCCCTAACCTCCAGTGTGACTGTATTGGAGTTCGCATCTTTAAGCAGGTCATTAAGGTTAAATGAAGTCAAAACAATGAGGCCCTAACCCAATTAACTGTTGTCCTCGCAGGAGGAAGAGACACCCGGAGATCTCTCCATCTCCATGTACAAAGGAAAGCCATGTAAGGACATAGTGAGAAGGTAGCTGTTTACAAGCCAGGTCTCACCAAAAACCAACCCACTGGCACCTTGATTTTGGACTTGCAGCCTGTAGAACTGTAAGAAAATAAATGCCTGTTGTTTAAGCTACTCACTCTGTGGCTTCTTGTTATGCCGACCTGAGCTGACTAATACAGACATCAGAAATGTCAAACTGCCAGTTGGACATATGGGTCCAAATTTCAGGAGAAAGGTCCAGGCTAGGGCTATAAATTCAGGCATCGTCGTCAGAGAGATGGTATCTAAAGTAGATGAGATTGCCGATGGAGGGAGTATGACAGAAATGAAAACAGGACAGAGGACCAGGCCCTATGACCTTCCTATGTTGAGAGGTTGAGGAGATGAGGAGGAATCAACAGAGAAAACTGAGAAATGGCCTATGAGATGGGATGGAGACCAAGAGAGTAAAAGGTCCTGGAAGCCAGATGACAAAGCGTTTTAAGGACAGTGTGGTCCTCTATGTCCGGTGCTGCTGTTGACAGGATAAATAAGGTGAGCACCGAGGACTGACCATTGGATTTAACAACCTGAAGGTCAATGGTGACCCTGACAGGAGCATTTCCTTTTGCCCTGGGTCCCCTGGTGGTGAAAGTAAAAAGGAAACCAAATGGATTCCATAACAGTCATTATTTTCTACTAAGAAATCTACCAGTTAATTAACTTAATACAACTTTTTCTGGAATTTATCATGTGAGTTTTTATAAGGGGGCACTGGGTACAACTGGGTTGGCCAAAAAGCCCATTACATTTTTTTCCGTATGATGGCTCTAGTAGGGCTTAGTTGTCTTTAACGTCATTCGAGACAACTTTGTTAGATTGTATTATGACAGCTGTCATATTAGGATGCATCAAAAAAAATATCGCAATTGGTGAATTTTTGTGCACCCATTTTAATATTGAAGATAGAAGAAGATATGCAACATTTTCAGCGTATTATGCTTTATTATTTCAAGAAAGGTAAAAATGGTCCTGACTGGCGTGGCTCAGTGGTTTGAGTGACAGCCTGCGAACTGAAGGATCACCAGTTCAATTCCCAGTCAGGGCACATGCCTGGGTTTCGGGCCAGGTATCCAGTGCAGGGCGCATGAGAGGCAACCACACATTGATGCTTCTCTTCCTCTCTTTCTCCCTCCCTTCCCTTCTGTCTAAAACATGCTTAAAGATAAAAATAAATAAAATCTTTAAAAAAGAAATTAAATGAAAAAGAGAAAGGTAAAAATGCAACTGAAACGCATAAAAAGATTTATGCAGTGCACGGAGAAGGTGCTGTGACTGATCGAACGTGTCAAAAGTGGTTTGTGAAGTTTCTTGGTACTATTGACATTTTGGCTAGATAATTCTTTGCTGTGGGGGTGTCCTAAGCATTGGAAGATGTTTAGTAGCACCCCTGGCCTCTACCCACTAGAAGCCAGTAGCAGGAAATAGCTGACATACTCAGAATACCCAAATCAATAAAGTTATTGGTGAACATGAAAAATGTGTCTTTTATTTTTTGGAAAAAATGTAACACACTTTCTGGCCAACCCAATATAATGAGTATTGTAAACAACAGTTGGAGGTTTTTTTCTCTCTTGCTTCTGACAATTTGACACAGATACAAGCGACCGTCCTGTGTATCCATCCTAGTCCAGTTGTGGAGGGTCCTAGAGTTAAAGGTGTACGGAGAAACTTCACATGTCAACTTATCACAGGGACATGGGGCAGCAGTGATTAACTCTGTCTTGGGAGCTGAGAAATGGAGACACCATTGAGATGGGCTTCAAGAAGATCAATAGGAATTCTCAAAGGGAAAAAGAGGGTGAAGGACATCTTATACATAGGAAACAGCACGTACAAATTCTAGCATGTACTTTCACTGAAAATTTCTTTCTTTTTTTTTCTGTTTTTTATGACTGTTTTTCTCCCTTTTTCTCTCTCATAATGCCATTTTCACAAACATGCCATATAACTATTAGAACTCTTGTTTGCAAATGATAGAAAGCTCACTTCAAAATAGCTGAAATAAAGGGGATTTTTTGGTTCATGTAATTGAAAAGTTCAAGGGTAAATTCAAGAAGTGGCTGAACTCAGGGACTCAAACA
>PVJI01016377.1:0-38414 GCA_004026765.1 Micronycteris hirsuta
AAGTTCATCACCACCCAGCCTTTATTGTATGAAATGTTGAAGGGAGTTATATGAGGTATGGAGGAATATCAACAGGGGAGTGGTAGGGGGAGAGGGTGGGAATGGGGCACAGAACAAGTAGCATAAATGGGAGGTAGACAACAGACAAGGGGAAGTTAGAACAGTATAGGAAGTACAGGAGCAGAAGGACTTATGTGTAAGACCAATGGACAAAACTAAAGGGAGGGGAAAGGGGGGTAAGGGGGAGGGGGGAAGGAAGGGGGAAAATGGGGCAACTGTAACAGCATAATCAATAAAATATAGTTAAAAAATGTAAAAAAAAAGATGGTTTATTTATTTCTAGAGTGAGGGGAAGGGAGAAATAAAGACAGGGAGAGAAACATCAACATCTGAGAGAAACATGGATTGATGGCCTCTTGTATGTCTCTAATTGGGGACCTGGTCCACAACCTAGGCATGTGTCATGTCTGTGAATTCAACCTGAGACCTTTCATATTGTGGGATGATGCCCAACTCATTGAGACACACCAGACATGGCAGTCCTGGCATCACTGTAATTTAAATGTAGTTGGCTACCATGATACAATTTCACTGGAAATAGATGCTGTTGTGATTTTCCTATAGTAACTATATAAATATTGAACAAAAAGGAGTACTTCGTTACTTGAGATAACTTAGATTAGCTCATTCTGTAAAAGTAGGACCACCACTGTCTCATGGTTCACTAAAAACAAAAATAGCTGTATAAAAGGTATCTGGTACAGACTTCCAGCCAAAATGGAGGCATTGGCAGATACACTTTGCTTCCTTGCACAACCAAAAGAAGGATAACACTCAATTTAAAAACAAAAACCATCCAGAACTGCCAGAAAATTGAAGTGTATGGAAGTCCAACAACCAAGGAGGTAAATAAGGAACATTCATCCAGACTGGTAGGAGGGACGGAGATGGACAGCCAGGGTGGGGATGACATGCAGCAAGGCACTGGCTGGAGGACCAGGTGGTCCCACGTTCATGTGTGGATAAACTGGGAGAACAACTGGGGAGTGAGACAGACCATGCAACCCAAGGTTTCAGCGCCAGGAAAAAAAGCCTCAAAACCTCTGACTCTAAAAACCTGTCAGAGGCTGCGGTACAGTAGTGAGAGAAACTGCCAGTCTCACAGGAGAATACATTAGAGGGGCCCACGGGGTCCTGGAATGTACAAAAGCCCACCCACCTGAGAATCAGCACTGCAGCAGCACCTGGAAGGATGCAATTTGCTTGTGGGAAGCAGGGGAAGTGACTGAAAGCAGGGAGAGAGCCAAGCAAACGGCACTGTTCCCTCTCTGACCTCTCCCCCACATTGAGCACCACAATGCAGCAAAGTGGGTTGCCCTACCCTGATGAATACCTAAGGCTCTGCCCCTTACAATGTAACAGGTGTGCTGAGATGAAGATATATGGACGAAATGAAAGAACAAATCAAAACTCCAGAAAAAGAACTAAGTGACGAGGAGATAGCCAACATATCGGATGCACAGTTCGAAACACTGGTAATTGGGATGCTCAGAGAAATGACTGACTACGGCCACAAAATGAGGGAAGAAGTGAAGGCTCTACAAAGTGAAATATAGAAAAATATACAGGGAACCAACAGTGAAGGGAAGAAAACTGGGATTCAAATAAACAATTTGGAACAAAAGGAAGAAATAAACATTCAGCTGAAACAGAAAGAAGAAACAAGAATTCAAAAAAGTGAGGACAGGCTTAAGGAACCTCTGAGACAACTTTAAACATTTCGACATCCAAATCATAGGGGTTCCCGAAAGAGCAGAGGAAGCGCAAAAAATGAAAACTTATTTGAAAAATAATAAACAAAAACTTCCCCAATCTCATGAGGGAAACAGGCATACAAGTCCAGGAAGTTCAGAGAATCCCAAACAAGTTGGAACCAAAGAGGACCACACAAAGACACATCATAACTAAATTGCCCAAGATTAAACATATGGAGAGAATGTTAAAAGCAGCAAGAGAAAAGGAGACAGTTACCTACAAAGGAGTTCCCATAAGACTGTCAGATGATTTTTCAAAAGCAACCTTACAGGGAAGAAGGGGCTGGAAAGAAGTATTTGAGGACATGAAAACCAAGGATCTACATCCAAGATTACTCTACCCAGCAAAGCTATCATTTAGAATGGAAGGGCAGATAAAGTGTTTCCCAGATAAGGTCAAGTGAAAGGAGTTCATCATCACCAAGCCCTCGTTATATGAAATGTTAGAGCGACTTATCTAAGAAAAAGAATAAGATCAAAACTATGAACAGCAAAATGACAACAAACTCACAACAACCAACAGCTGAACCTAAGCCAAACAAACAAACTAAGCAAACCACCAGAATAGGTACAGAACCACAGAAATGGAGATCACATGGAGGGTTATCAGCGGGGAGGGGGAAGAATGCGGGAAGTTACAGGGACTAAGAAGCATAATGGGTAGGTACAAAATAGACAGGGAGAGGTTAAGAACAGTACAGGAAAAGGAGAAGCCAAAGAACTTATATGTTGACCCATGGAAATGAACTAAGGCGGGGGGGGGGATGCTGGAGGGAATGAGGGTACCAGGCAGAGAGGGATAAAGGGGATAAAAAATGGGACAGCTGTAATTAGCATACTCAATAAAATATACTTTAAAAATGTATCTGGTATAAAAATGCAATAAAGGGTGGTACTTTAATTTTTATTACTATGTACCACATCACACAACCATACTAAGAGTAAGATTCTATAGTGCTAAAATTTCAAAACCATTAATATGCTTTTAAAAAGGAAGTAAGGAGAGAAAGGAAATTCACATTCCTCACTTGCACCAGGCACAGTATACTTGTACATGAGGTCTCATTTAGTTCTTATAACAACCTGGCAAATCAGGTACTTCCCATTTTACAGAAAATCAGGCTTACGGAGGCTAAGTAATTTAGCCAAACATCAGAACCATCAAGTAGCAGCACTGGAATGGGAAACAGAATTGGTTAGGTTAGTCCACGCCATTTCTTCTTACCTCCTGTGGATTCTTTCCAAGAACGGTCATCCAAAGATCCTATTCTAAGTCCTTTAAAGTTCCTCTCCATCTAATTACACAGTGAGCTCATAGAAAAAGCAATCATTTTAATGGTCTCCTACTTTTTGGCGTTGTGGTCTGTTTACAGTCTTAAAAATTGAGGATCCCAAATAACTTTTGTTTGTGTGGTTTATATCCATCAATATTTACTATGTTAGGAATTAAACTGAGAAAGTGAAAAATAATAATTCATGTAAAATAAAACCTTTATGTTAATACATCTAGGCAAAATGAGTTTATTTTTCCAAACAAAAGAGAATTTTGACACAAATGGCATTGTTTCACACTTGTGCATATTTCTAATGTATGGCTTAACATACAACAGCTGGATTCTCATATCTGCTTCTGCATTTAATCTATTATGATATATTGTTTTGGTTGAAGTATATGAAGAAAATCTGGCATGATACAGATATGTACTTGGAAAAGAGAGAAGTCTTTTAATAATTAGCCTTTCCAGATAATTGTATATCTTTCTGATGCTACATCAAAACTAGGTAAGTAGTAGTTTCTCAAATATCAGTAGAAATGTGAATTTTCATACTGTTAATAATAAAATCCACTGTTTAATCTTGCATTTTGGATAGATCTTTATAAAATCATGCACAGCATGCGTTGGTAAATGGGAAAATATTATTTCACCAAGTTATACAGTTTGAGACTACAAGGATGGTTGCTTTGCCTATAAGTTCCTAAATGCTGACATATTTCATTACATGAGGTAAAAAAAAAAACACATTCATTAACAGCCCTAAGGATTGGGAAGCTGTCAAGGTCATGGTGACAGATGCAAGTCTTCTAAAATTTTAATGTCTATTTGAAAGCTAAAGTTTTTATCTTTGACAACAAATATTTATCTGCTGTTTTTCTTGAAGTGACAGGCTCTTGTTGTTCATCTGAGAAAATTTTTGCCAGATCCCTTAGGCTTGAATAACCATCATCTTTTAAGCAAAAATAATGTTCCATGAAAAAAGTCAGCCAGTTCATCTCCCAACTCAAAACCTCACAAGTCCTTTTCTTTAAGTCAATCATCATATTCAGTATGCAGAGTGCCTGATGAATACTTCCCAGTTTTGTCAGAAAGACTATTAAGTGCAATTATCCAGAGATAAATATTTGGGAAAAGTAAGAAAATCTTTGATGAAACAAAAATAAGTAAAACGGGTACTTTTTTATCATGTGTGTGTGGCAGTGAGGAACTCATTGATCACTAACATCATTTGGTGTCCCTGCCTTAATATGTGCTTAGGTGCCAGCAGTTTTACCCACCTCTGATTATTGTACCCTCAATACAAATATAACACAGAGAAAGGACAAAGAAAACCTGTGTAATATGAATAGTTCTGGCCTCATGGATCCCTTCAGAGGGTCTGAAGGACCCAATGGATCATCCTTTGAGAAACACTGGTCCAGTATTAGGACCTAATACAATATATGAAGGCCACTATTAAATTGCACACAATAAAATCAAATTGTTCTTCTTGCAGGTAATCTCATCACATACCATTTGCTGATGCTTCCACTTGTGTGTCATCTTGTCTCCCCACCTCATTGTACAACAGAGGGACAGTCTGATCTACCAGAGTAGGTGTCTCAGTACAGACTGGATAACTCTCTACAGGAAGATGGTGTTGCTGCATCTGTGGCACACAGACCATGGAGTGCCAGTAGTTCTGGTGATAGCACTTGGACAAGAAAGGGGAAAAAACAAGCAAACACTTTAAGAAAACGGACATTTTCTCTCTAATGACCATTTCTTAAATTCCTCTCTAAACACAAAAAAATAACTTGGGCCATGATTTTCAAGTGGGGCAGCAATGATTTTTTTTAACCTAAAAGATACGACATTTAGAAAATTTATTCTCTATTACAAGTTTAAGATCTTTTGCACCATCTGTATTTCTTATTTGGACCTAGGAATTCTTTAAGGAAAGTACTTGAAGGAAATTAGAGATATAAACAATGATAGAGAGGCCTTTTATAGAATTATCTTTAGAACCAAAACAGTGAACAACCTGAATATTCAACAATAGGGAACGAGATGAATGAATTATGATATATCTATGATGGAACACAATACAGGCAATTAAAAAAATCATGCTGTCGAATACTTAAAGGAAAAATGCTCATACTATTAACTGAAGTTTACGTAATCATATAGCATAGTCCATATTTTGTAAAATATACTGAAAAAATCTATCAACATATACAGATTTATATTATACAGGTGATTTTGATTTTATGTTTAGTATTTTCCAGATGTAATACAACGAATGCTATTACTTTTAATATGAAAATGTATTAAAGTAATTTTCTTCATTTCCTTGTATTCCCATGATATTAAATGCAGGAGGAATATTTAAAAATACCTTAGCCCGGTGGAATGATTTACAATGTTTCCACATGTGACTATAATAAACTAACATAACTGAAGTGGCAGGTTTATTTTTCAATTCTTGAAATTACTTTTATGAAATATAGTCTCCAAGAACAAAAACCCACTTTACTAATCTTAATTTATAGATGTGTGGCAGTTGGGGAAGATAATTTTCTGGAAATGATATGACCAACGTTTTAAGGAAATCAGTGTCTGGGAATATGAACTACTATGAGCACTATCCAGGAGACAGGTTCTAGCTGCCAAATATTAAGCTGCATCCTTACTTTTCAGTAAATATACCATCTTGCTATGTCAGAAGACAAGAGTATTTCAGGGGGAAAATGATCCCTGAAAGAATAAAATAAAAGAGCTCTTACCTGAAATCAGCGACGCCCTTCTGTGATATTAAGGTATTTGTCAGTACCAACCTTTTACAACTCACGGGAGTGGTGAAAATCAAGTGTTTGGCAAATATCTATGAATACATGAGTGCTTAAAAATAATACTGTTCTTTAAATTTCTAAATTATTTTTCACATGAAATGCAGAAATAGCCAATATGTGCTAAATTTGTGCTGCTTAGAGTCTCCCCTCACCACAATTTAACAACTATTTTGTAAGAGAAACTGAAGCACTGGGAAGCTAAAGTAGAAAAGTGACCTGTATCATCTTCAGAGATATTTTATAAAGATAGATATGAAACCTCTGGCCTCCTTTTAATGTTCTTGACTCTTAAAGTTCAAAAGTCTGATTATCAATACAGCTTGTATTTTTAATATATACTTTATCAAGCAATTTTAACAGGACTCTTACCTGCAATCCCAGGTTGAAATAGTACTGCAAAACTTTTGTATCTAGAATTAAAATTTTTAATTTTAGTGACTGCATGATATAAACAATTAGAATTACCACTTAAAAGCTTTTCTGTTTGAGTATTAAGGTAGATACTAGTGTAGTCTTCCCACATCAACACCATGCTCATTCTCCCCTATAGTAAATGACCATTTATTTACCTACCACTACAGGTAAGATCATTTTTTGATCCAAGGTTTAATCACCAAATACATATTTTACTTCTATTGTTAATATGAGCAAATGTTACAGGAATTTCACTCTACTAATATTTAAGAAGAATCTACTACAGGTATTTTCTTGCTCATCTCAAGACTAAAATTTTATGTCAATACAAATCTACCATATAAGCAGTCATATTGGTACTCAGTTAATGGAGCTAATACATAGTACAAACTAAATGCTCTACTAATGCTGAGATAAGTAATGTCTACTGACATAACTAGCACTTTTGAAACAATTCACTTTGTTTTATAGTAAACATGACTAACCACCACTAGAGCCCCAACTGGGACAAAAAACCAAAATAGAATAGAAAAGCAGCTAGAAAAATCAAGAGAATATTATAGCAAATAAAGTATAAATAAGATACAAGCAACTTTCAACTACAATTCTCTTGAGAAACACTGCCAAACTGAGGGCAACAAAGAACATCCAATAGAAAGCTACTCCTTAGTTCTACTCCTTAGTTTAGTTACTGAAACAAGAACACATGGCAGAAATCCAAGGCATATCAGACCCCTAATTCCTAAAAAAAAAAAAAAAGGAAAAAAAAACCACCAAAAACACAACAACAAAAAACCTTTCAAGTATTCAAAATTCATCTAGAATCCTAAATATTAAATATTTGTACTAGGAATTTAAGAAAATGGAGGAAATTTTGTATTGACTCATGTTCTTCAAGAAAAATAGTTGAGAGAGCAAATATATCCAGTTGAGAATCTTCTCCAAGGCAGACATGTAGCTACCAAGCAGCAGCAGCACAAGTCAGCTCAACCATCCACTTCTTCATTATGCAAAATATATTTAGCTTTCAGTTGTTCCCTTCCTAAGTCACTTACTTAGCATTATACTCAAGTCAACTTCCATTTGGTCCCCCACCCTACTCCTATTGGCTAACCAGAGATATACTCTAAAATTTAAAAAAATCCTAAACCTAAATAATCCTCACTCAAGACTCAAAATCCACTTACCTTGAGGCAGATCACTGCCACTTGGATCACAGGAATAAGGCGGAGGTGGTGGTGGTAAATTTGAATCCTCTCCCACCTCAGCAGGAAGAGGAGGTGGAGGAGGAGGAGGTGGTGGAAGAGGAGGAGGAAGAGGTAGTGGCAGAGTGGCAGCAACAGCAGGCACAGGAGCAGAAAGATATGGATAGGATGGTGTAACAATCACTAAAAAAGAAACAGAACATGAAGTAACAATACATAAAGTAAGTAATTCATCTTCTACTTCTTTTGTGTCCACCACATGGTCAAATGACTCAAATTCTTATGGTTTGACTTAACAATAACTTGGAAGGTGAATTGCTACATTCTCTTAGACATGCCAGTTGAAAACTAGTTCATTACAGGTTATTTTGAGTTAAACAAATTACTTGAATTCAGAAGGAAAAACTGAAAGCTTTAGAGATTTGACTACTAAGACTTTGAACATCAGCTAACAGGTACATAAATAATGTATCATCAAAGCAAAAGTTTCACTTAGCTTAATACAAAATTAAAGATGTTTTCAGCCATCTGAAAATCTTGGTCAAATCACAAGATGCAGAAGCTAATAAGAGAGACTAATTTGCACAGATTACATATTTAGGTTATCTTTGAAGGTTTCTACTTCGTAGCATCAGAGGAATATCAGGAAACTCTAAGTCATGACAGTTCCATTTCTAAGAATGTACAGAATGTAAAACAAACAACCTAAATAAACTATGTCATCCCTTTAACTTTCTGTAACTGTTACTATAGTTTAAAAACAATACTCACTTAGGAGTTTCAGTTTTTGACATAAGAAATTCAAATATAATTATGTTTAAATATTCCTTTCTATCATTCCCCTATGATAAAAAGGAAATGTGGTTCCAACCTAATAAACATAAGTGTCTCCATATATACACAGTATACCATATAAGTCTTTTAAATTTCTTACAAATGATGAATGAAATAACCCCTCAGATTTAACTGAACACTTTAACAGACTTAGAAATTCAAGTACTTCCGTCCATGCGTCTTTAAAAAAACACACACATAGAAACTTAGGCTCTTTGATGACTTTATTTATTTTCAAAACTATGAAAACTGTAGCCACTTGAAAAGGCTAATATTGATTTGTATGAAAATTATCTTCCAATTTATCCGTATGTAAAATTTAAAAACTGGAAAACTTCCAGACTTAACCAACTTACAAATAACGTACTTCTTTAGACTAGCTTCCTTAAACATTGACCTGAGGTATTTTCTGTGCAATAACTGATTCATTTTTTGAGAGCTTGAAGCATCAATGATTTTCCCTTCTACTTCTGTTAATTAGTGTCATTTACAAGAAGAAAGAAAGTACTGTTGTGAAAACTCTGAACTCTTGAGGAGGTTACTAATAGCAGGACAGCATTATATGAGGTTACCTACAGCCACTTAATGTTCTTACACTGTAACCACTGTTACTTTACCCAACACAAATGCAATTTTATTATAGCTTAAGTATTGGGTTGGCCATAAAGTTCATTTAGTTTTTTCTGTAAGATAGCTCTGGTAGTGCTTAGTTGCCTTTAACTTCATTCGAAACAATTTTGTTAGATTGTATTGTGACAGCTGTCATATCAGTGTGTATTTAAAAAAACTTCTCAAAATTGGTGAATTTTTGTGCAGCCATTTTAATACTGAAAATGAAAAAAGATGCACAACATTTTTTGGCATATTATGCTTTATTATTTCAAGAATGGTAAAAACAAAACTGAAATGCAAAAAAAGATTTGTGCAGTGTATGGAGAAGGTGCTGTGATTGATCAAACATGTCAAAAGTGGTTTGTGAAGTTTCTTGGTATTATTGACATTTTGGCCAAATAAGTCTTATGCATTGGAAGATGTTTAGCAGCACCCCTGGCCTCTACTCACTAGAAGCCAATAGCGGGAGAGAGCCAACATACTCAAAATATCCAAATCAATAAAGTTTTTAGTAAAAATGAAAAAATGTGTCTTTTATTTTACAGAATAAAACTAAATGAACTTTTTGGCCAACCCAATAGAACTGTACACCTCAAAATTACGTAATGTTAACAAAGAATGTTACTCCAATAAATTTTATTTTTTAAAAAGCTAATGGAGTAAGTTCAATTAGCTACAGATAGTAGAATGCAATTACGATCAGTAGGTAAAATTCAACTACTAGACATAGAAGTAGTAAATAACTACTCATGGACATGAAAGAATAAAGGGCAGAAAAAAATTGGAGGTTACTTTGTCTTAATTCACCTTTCTTGCAAATGCATATTACAATAAGCCCCATAAGAAAAAAGGTTTTATAATTTCCAGTTCCTCTAGAGATGTATGAGCATCTCATTCACAGGCTTAACAGGGCTCTATAGCTTAATAGGCATAGTTCAAGGGATGGCTCCAGGACAATGGAAGCAAATTTTTCCAAAATATTAATAGAAACCAACATAATACACTCAAAATGCTTATTTCTCCCTATGTATGTATGTACACTCTGCTTCAGGACATTTTAGAAGAAAATGTGAATGTATACAGCAAGACCTGGATTCTTTAGAGATCAAAGGGCATGGCAAAGACTAAGATACAGTGAGGTACAAATTTTAAGCAGCCACAAAATTAATGCAAAAAAATTCATGATGGATATCAAAATTCTAACAGACAGGATACAAGCCTGCACTTGCATGACATAACCTCAGATATTCTATGCAGTAATATTTTTACCAATACATCCCCTAGAGAAAGGGACATAAAGGAAAGAATAAACAAATGGGACCACATCAAAATAAAAAGCTTCTGCATGGCTAAAAAAAACAGTATTAAAATAAAAAGAGAACCAACCGTATGGGAAAACATATTTGCCAATGATACCTCAGACAAGGGTTTGATCTCCAAAATATATAAAGAACTCACACAACTCCACTCCAGGAAGACACACGACCATTTTAAAAAATGGGCAAAGGATTTAACAGACACTTGTCCAAGGAGGACATTACAGAGGGCCCAGAGACATATGAAAAGATGCTCAGCATCACTAGCCATCAGAGAGATGTAAATTAAAACCACAATGAGATACCACTTCACACAGGTCAGAATGCCCATCATAAAGAAATCAACAAACAATAAGTGTTGGAGAGGTTGAGGAGAAAAGGCAACCCTACTGCACTGTTGGTGGGAATACAGACTGGTGCAGCCACTGTGGAACACAGTATGGAATTTCCTCAGAAAACTAAACATGGAACTGCCTTTTGACCCAGCAATACCACCACTGGGATTATACCCTAAGGATCCTGAGACACCAATTCAAAAGAACCTATGCACCCCAATGTTCATAGCAGCACAATTCACAATAGCCAAGTGCTGGAAGCAACCTAAGTGTCCATCAGTAAATTAGTGGATCAAAAAAAATATGGTACATTTACACAGTGGAATTCTATGCAGCAGAAAGGAGCTCCTACCCTTTGCAACAGCATGGATGGAACTGGAAAGCATTATGCTAAGTGAAACAAGCCAAGTTGTGAAAGACAAATACCATATGATCTCACCTATAAGTGGAACCTAATCAACAAAACAAACAGGCAAGCAAAATACAACCACAGACACTGAAATAAAGAACAATCTGGCAGTAACCAGACGGGGGGGGGAGAGATAACAGGGGATGGGCCATCAAGGAACACATATGAAGGACACATGGACAAATCCAAAGGGGGTGGGGTTCGTGGGTGGGAGGCAGGGTTGGGGGATGTGGTGGGGTGAAAATGGAGACAAATGTACTTGAACAATAAAAAAAAATCTATGTAAGAAAATAAAAAATAAAACCATAAAAAAAAGTGAATACCTTCCTTAACTCACCCTAAGCCTGGCCCACAGAAGCTGTCTTTAGGGAAGTGAGTAACTAGTCCTGACCCTGGCAAAAGCCTTGGGAAGAGTTACCAAAACTCAGTTAAAACAAGATTTGATGTCTCATATTAAAGGCAACCATGGCATATAGTTACCTGGAAGATAGGAAGTGACTCAGAGGAGGATGGGATGAGACTGCCAGACAGTCACAAAATAACAATAGAAAACCTAAGTTGTTTCATCCAGAGGATAAAGAGCCACTAGAAAGCAGCCATGGCCTGGTAGAATTATAGCTGAATTTCATGTTACTCAAAGAACAAAATGTAAAATAAATGACAGCAGTAAACATTTTTAGAAATAGCTATATGTAACACAAATTTGGCATTTAAAGGGTAAGTGTTCAATGATTCTACATAAATGAGGCCATCACAATGCTTGATTCGCCTGTCACTTGATTTTTTAAAGCTTAGATGTTTGCTGGAAGTAGAGTCAAAACTTTCCCCTACTGTAACTCTCAAAGTAGTAAAACCAGGATCTACATTAACATTTAAAATGAAAAATTTCTATGGTCATTAACATTTATTGATATTTTTGTTCCAGGAACTGTGCTAATAAGCATTTAATTTCTAAATTACAAGTGATACAGAAAAGAAATAATTTTAAGGTAGGCATTATCTATGTCAGTAAATAAAACTTAACCAGGCACTCCAGAAAACTTCCATGCTGCCTATCCAATTACACACTTTCTCTCTCCCACCATAATTAACCATTACCCTGACATTCACAGTAATTACTTCTTGTGGTTTTCTTTTTAAGAGTTTTGTCACCCAAATGTGCATTCCCCAGACACTTTTTTAAAGTTGATGTCTGGAATCTTTTTTAAATGTATTGGTCCTGTCTCCATCCCTGTCATTTTCTTTCAGTTTTTCTTTGGAAGAATCTGGGCCCTTGGACCTGTTGAGTTTCCCACAGTCTGATTTTACTGAATATATACTCATGGTTTGGTTCAACATGTTCTATATTTCCTGCCGATAGGCAGCTCGATCCAGGAGGCCTGATCAAACTCAGGATTAATTCCTTTGGCACATGTATGGGTAATGTCTTACTGTCATTGCAATCTTAGCAGCTCTTGCTGTTTAATACCCACAATTCAGTAAGGACTGCAAAATGATTATATTCTACCTTCTACCACTTCTTTTTTAATGATTAGTTAGAATACTAACACATAGAAACATTTTCCCTCACCTGTTTGGTTTCCTAGTAATACAGTTCATATAAGAAAGGAAGGATAAATGATCCTTTCACCCTATTTTCCAATTTTCAAGAAAATAAAAGAGTTTCTTATCCTTTTAAGGTGACCTATGTTTAAAGTATCATTAGGAACCTTTAAATTTAACATATTTGGTATGTTCTTGCAATTATCACTGTTAAGGCTCAAACTGTTCCATCTTCTGGCCAGTGGGAACCTCTTCAAGATGGCTCCTGAGTCCTTTTGACATGACCCTAGTAGTCTTTGATAGCTTTCTTGCTATCTGGCATGACAAGATGGTCCAGGCTCACCTGAACACTTCCTGCTCAGACCTCCAGACCTGGAATCAGCAATCTCTCCACAAACCTGTTTGCTTTTTTTTTTTAAGTGTAAAAGGTTATTTCAAGTCCACAAACTGAGTGCTAAGGATACTCACTATAGGCCTTTTCAGTGAACAGAGCTAAGTAAAATACAAATATATTTAAAGATAAAATACCTGAAGCTCATATTGATACTTCCAGTTCAAACTTGAGACCATAAAAGCTTTTACTTAGCCAGTTTATTATATCTGTACTACTGTTCTTCCATACTGAGACTACTGGTTTGTAAGAACATGAGATAAAATTAGAATATCCAATACTCAGTTATGTGTTTTAGCTGACATTACAGTCTTGGAATAATAATCTGAGTATCTAGATAAAAGAACTTGAAGTGAGACGGAGAGCATTAAAAAAAATGCTTGGCACATGGGTACCTCAATTCTCTCATTTTAAAAAATAGCTATGTTATATCCACATTGTCCAAACATAGGGACATTACATAAGATATTCTCAACCTCCCAGCCTTCGTCTTGTCTTAATTCTGCAGGTAAATACATATTTAACGCTTACCGTCAGGTCTTATGTTGATGTCTCTAATTATTTTAGTAGTCTAAAAGTCAATTCATTCTCTAATACACTGTTGTCCATCCAATACAATTTCTTGTGATGACAGAAATACCATATTTTGCTGTGCATAATGCACACTTTTTTGCTCAAATGTCTGAGGGAAAAATAAGGATGTACATTGTACATGGGTATGATTACATACCATGGGTATAACAATCCCATGTACAATATGCACAAAAATATGGGTGCACATTATACATGGGAGCATGTTATACACAGCAAAATATGGCATTCTCTATCTGTGCTTTCCAATACTGTAGCCACCAGCCACATGTGACTTTGAGCATTAGGCATGACCTTAGTATGACTCAGCAACTGAAGGTTTATTTTGTTATAATTAATATCAATTTAAATAGTCACATATCGCTAGTGATAACCTTGTTTGACAGCATAACTTTAATAGATTCTGCAGGAAGGGCTCATGTGAATAATACACTGTAAATTCTTATATATTGTCCATTAGGCTTGAAAATGGTCGAATACAAAATCTTTGGTTAACACATTCTTTGATTATCTTAAATGGTATTACATTTTCTTCTGTTATGAAGCATTGCTGTAAAAGTATGAAGGTTATTTTATTTCTTTTATACTCCATAGGCTCTTATACATAGGTAATCAAAGGACTTTCTATTTATTTAGAGTCCAGTCATTTTTCTAGAATATCCTGGTTTTGCTTGTTCTAGGTCAACAGTCTCATGTATGCAGAGTGGTAATATTTCAGTACAAAAAGTTTTAAAGCTTTTTAAATTTGGGGCAAGTCTCCTGAATTATAGTTTTTAGTCTTTATTCTTTTCCTTACTTTGGTTTTCTTCTTCAGGGGCTTCTGTCAGTCTTTGATCTCCTTTACCTAACTTCAGTATGTCACTTTTGAATCTTTCTCTTTTCTCTTCACTGTAGATACTCCCTTTCTTAACATCTTTCTCTTAGAGCATTTTCCATTGTATAAAATATTTAGTCATGTTCTTTAGTCTTCATTGAAATGACTTTCTTCCACTTCTAATGTTTTAAGTTCTATCACCTCATCTGAGTTTTTCCAATTCTGACTTGTTATTCTTTTTTCCTAATGAAAATATCAAATTTATTTCAGTATCTACTTTTATTTTTAAATTAAAGCTCCTGGACAATTTCTATAATTTAAAATTCATAACCAGAGATGAAGAATATATGAATAAGCTATTAAATACTGACACAAGTAAAATTATTGGACCATGCATTTATAAAATCTGTATTTCATAGTAAAAATTTCTAGTTATACTTAACAAAAGGAAATATCCTTTAGTTTTTTATTTCTAATTACAATTCTCATTTTGACATAATTTATCTCTTACACCCAATTACTACTATGCCAAACAAGATTTTTCCAAATGTTAAGCCTTTCTTTACCACTTATTAAATGACTTACTCTTTAAGCATTCCTTAAAATAAATTTGAAATTTAAATTTTCAGTGTGAACTTGTTTGATCAAAAATGATAAGAAATCACTACCATGAGTTAAAACAAATGGAATAAAAAGTAAAAGTGGTATCTATATAACCAGCAAATTATCAGATAAGACATTTTAACTACTTAACATTTCTACTTAGCACAAGTAAGACTACTGGTTCCAAAGTACTACAAGGTTTGGCTTTTTTACTGCAAGCTTTATATCATAGTGTTACTCTATTCAACAAGTTAACTCTATGTAGTTGCAGTATTCATAAGTACAACAAAACTGTTATATTGAATAGGTGGTATTCTATATAGTCAAGATAGAATTTTTTATAAAATTAGATTCTAAAAAGGCAGAATATCTGATAATTATCAGTATCTCAAAAGGCTAAAATGAAAAAAGTGCAGAAAATTGCAGTACTCATTGATTAATAATATTTTGCTTTGAGAAAGCCAGAAATGGTTCTAAGACATAAGCAGTAATGATAAAAGATGTAATTAATATATTGGATCTCTTTTAAGCCAAAGAGCACTTTTCACCTCAGGACAATTCTCATTTTTACATTCTTAGTTTCCTTCATCCAGAACAGGACCCGATTTTGAGCCAGTATTTGAATACAGTTCACAATCTAAAGTCATCCCCCCCCCACAGGATGTTACATTTCAGGATGCAAGCTACAAAATGGCAAATGACTAAGTCAGTTATAAAGATTTTACAATAACTGTCAACAGACTTCTTATACCAAAGCCTGAAAGTTGCTTTAGTAGAGATCATAACAAACATGAATTTTCCATATGCTCAGACTTCGTTTACTAACCATAAATCCAGAAAAGAAACCTTAGAGCAGGGGTCTCAAACTCATTTTCACCAGGGGCCACATCAGTCTCACGGTTGCCTTCAAAGGGCTGAAATTAATTTTAGGACTGTATAAATGTAACTACTCCTTAACTGTTAAGGAGTTGAAATTACATTCCGCCCTTTGAAGGCAACAATGAGTTTGACACCCCTGTCTTAGAGGGTCCTTCAAAAGCTGCATAATTTCCCAACTAAGTTTTCTACGGTGGCAGAGCCTGTGTATTCCTTCAATCCTTTTTTACTCATTTAGCTTTTGCAACATTTTCTTGATGTTTGTTTTTTATTTTGCTCCTTTTCCCTGGCCTCAATCATCTTGGCCAATTGCCAGGACAGTACAGCACTTGCTAGAAACAACAGAGTAAAGGTCAAAATAACTGTTGTAAGAAAGCCATATGGGTCCTTTGCAGCCCATTCCACAACATACTCACCTAAGCCTTTATATCAAACATCTTTGTAGTGGTCTTAGGCAAGGGAGGCTTAGGCTTGAGTTATGATCTCTAACTTTGTCCTGGGATTGTTAGTGAGCCAATTACAATTTCAGATGGATGACCCTTGGTTGATTGTCGTCTTCTTTAGCTCTACTACACACTTCTGAGAGGTTTATATTCTATATGCTGACGCTGTTAGCCTTCGCAAGTACAGACTCTATGGGACTCAGAGTGGCCATCCTGGGAAACACAGGGTAGGCCCTGCCAAACCTTGCATCTCTGGTGCTGTGGCTGCCTCCACTGGGCGAAACCTCACTGGAGCAGCCCACCATCCTCCTGCACACCATGCCCAGGACCTTGGGCTTGGACCCCAACCCACCACTCACTCTGATTTGTTATTCTTTAATGTTTTATTTTATTAATGTCTTTAGTTCATGCTGAAATAGTTGTTAGTTTAATTTTAGTGTAATTTGTTTAGTTCCTTTTATTTTTTTTTAAGATTTTATATATTTTTAGAGAGAGAGGAAGGGAGGGAAAGAAACATCGCAGTTGCCTCTCATACACGCCCTGACCAGGGACCCAACTTACAACACCTGACTAGGAATCAAACCAGTGACCCTTCACTTTGTGGGATGACACCCATCCAACTAAGCCTACAGCAGTGAGGGATGTTTAGTTCTTTTTAGTGAGCACATTTCTGATATGCTTTTACTGTCTATAAGGATGCTATTTTCTTAAAACATATTTGTATAGGATTTGATCTTGGTGCTTTTCATGGGCTCATTTTTATGTGAAATTATTTTTTGTGAAATTTAGAATGAGGTGGAGTACAGGAAAGCTTTTCTAACATCATAGGGCTGGCTCTCTCTTTGCAATTGTTTTTATGTAGCGTAAAAAAGAACCACTTTCTAGATTCTATGGCTGTTCTCCTCCTCAACTTAGTTTGGACCTGTTCTTTTCCCTATCCTGATCATTTTTTATTTCACTCCCAGCAGTTTCTTCCCAGTAAATAATACTATTCTAAAAGGAATACCTGGAAGGTCAGTTATGAGAGTTCTTAGGGTCAAACTGCTGCAGGCATGTACCCAAAGCACTCACCTAGTATTGGACAGGTCAAATCCCTTGCCAGTCTTAGCTACTCCTTCCTTCCAAATTGGCATGCAGGTCTTGTAACTGGTGGTTTGTCCTTACCTGCTTACATTTTTGTCACCTAGTTTTGTTGTAAGTATTGTCCATGGGTTTTGGTTTTGCCATTTCCATTTTTATTTGGAGACTCAGATTGAAAAGCTATGCTATTGTTGCCACCACCTTTCCAGAGTTTTGAGAATTTTTAATTAAGTTACCTCATTGGAATTCTACAACCACTTCATAAATTGGTACTATCAGTACCCATTAGTTCATAGATTAGACAGGGTCAATAACTTGTCCAAATTACATAGCTAGTTAAGTTGTAAAACCAAGATTCTAACCTAGATCTCTTAAATTCTAGCATCTACATTCTTTATAACATTCGTGAAAAAATGATTCATTATATATAGAAATGTATTTTATAGCCAATTTGTCAAGAGTTAATTCTGTGAAGTGTGAAAACACCTCTACCTTAATTCCTATATAATAAAACTTAACTCGAAGTTAGAGCAAGTAATACAGTCCTTTAAATTTTCAGTAAGTGAAATAAGCTAGCCAGAGAAAGACAGATTTCACTCATATGTGGAATGTAATGACCTAACAAGCAAGACAGAGACAGACTCATAGATAGAAAGCAGGCTGACAGCTGTCGAGGGTGGGGGTGGGTGGTAGGTGGTTAAGGGTGGAAGTGTTGGGCAAAAAGAAAACAAATAGAGACAGAACTCATGGAAAAGGACTACAGTGTGGTGACTGCTGGGGTGGGATAGAGAGAGGTAGAGAAGGGTATAGGGGGATAAATAGTGATGGATGGAGACTTGAGGTGGTAAACACACAATACAGTATACAGATGATGTGCTACGGAACTGTGTACTTGAAACCTGTATAATTTTGTTAACCAATGTCATTCCAATAAATTCAATGAAAAGGAAAAATAAAATAAATAATTTTCATAGGGATAGCAAAATGATAGCTACAAAATCACATCAAAGCCAAATTTGTAAAAAGAAAAAAAAAAGAAACCCTGGCTCTCTCAAATCTCATAGATCCCTTAATTATATAAAATATTTTATTAAGTATGTTAAACAAATATAATCCTGGAAATTAAAGTAATCCTATCTAATCACTAGAACTGCTGTATGTGCATGTTCATGAATAGGAGAAGAGGCTTCCAAAGTAAGGAACCACTAACAACCTACCTGGCCTGCCTTGTGTAGGTGAAGAGACATATAGAGGCTGTATAGCATTCTGTGAGGAAACTGAAGTGGTACTACTAGCTTGATTAGCTGCTGCACAGTTAGATAAGACTGGAGCTGGAACATTATTGGCACAGGAAGTTGCAATTGCTGCAGAATTTACCATCACCTGTAAGTGTGGAAGAAAGTTTAGAATTCTAAGTTTGGTTTCTGAAACAATATTAGTCTCTTCTCTGATTCTAAATTTCAGGAAATAGTATTTTGATAACTACAACGTGGAGCAGTCAATCTTTACGTAAACCCTGTATAGGCACGTTAAGTTATTTCTTTTAGAAGACCCCAGATTACTTTGAGAGCTTTAATCTTTCAATTACTTTTCTAAAAAGATAATATATTACTACGATTCAGAAATCAAGTATAAAATTGTGTAACAATGAAATTTACCTCCAGCCCCTACCCGCTATCTGTCTTGTTCCCCTCTGCCCAAGCAGGTAACCTGTATGTTTCCTGCGTATTATGCAGAAATTTATACACAGTTTTTTTCAAAACAGAAAATATTTTTTGAATGTTTAAAACTCTGAGACTATAAATTCTGTTTCTGGTTAGGCCACAGAACCCAATAAAGGGTTATGAACAGAGAAGTGTTCAATAAATGGTAACAGGCTCTTCTTCTTGAATACATTGTCCTCACTCCTTACAACTCACTGAAGTATGGCTACTACCTGCTCTGGTCCTCAGAAACTGTATTCAAAGTCACCAGTGGTCCCCATGGAAAAATTTCTAAAAGACTCTTGTTAGTCCTTATGTTGCTTGACCTCTTGGGAACAACTGACACTTGACTGCTTCTTGAAACAGTCTCTTCCTGGGCTTTCCATAATACACTCTCTTGCTTTTCTCCCATCCTTGGCTATTCCTTCTCTACCCATCTTCTAAAATTTGGTGATCCACAGACATTATTCTAGGTGTTCTCAACGTCTTCCTTTTCCCAGGATGATGTTATTCACTCTTACGGTTTTAGCTACATCATTTTTGATGCCAACTCCCCAATCTACAGAAGAGCTTTACATATGTGACACTGACTTGGCAGGTGACTGATACTAACTCACTCATTACATAAGAGGTTTGGAATAGAATGACTGTGAGTAGTTGAATGCCAGCACCTAGAACGGTGTCTAAAACACAGTAGATGCTCGATAAGTTTGTTGATTGAATTTACCAATCACTATGCAAGGCATCACAAGGTATAATAATACTTAAAATAGGAATATAAGCAATTTCTTTGAAGTATGATGAGTGAAGAGAAAATCATTTTCCTCTGTTCAGACCACTGCAACTGACCATTTAATAACACTATAAAGATTACCTCCTGAGGGTAGTTGTATGAGGTAACTGTGTCCTGAGGAGACATAGAACATGGTCCTCTGTCCTGAAGAGACTTTAGCGAATACAGAAATACAGTTAAGTACAAGGAAATCAAGAAACCAAACAACACATCAATAAAACATCTGCTTTGCTTTTAAATCTCCTAAAATCAGTAAAGATGATTTGTTCTGAAAGTATTCAAATTTGGAAGTTACTACTAATACTCCAAAAGGCATCACTCCAGTGCTTAATTTAGGTGACTACTCTATTTCCTATCTATATCCAACTCTAGTCCCAATGCAGATACTAAAATACACAAGTGGATTATAATTTGAACACTTTCTCAGTGGCCTTTCTTGCTTTAAAAGCTTCAAAATCAGTAGACCAAGTTTCATTAAAAGAAAGCATTCTATCTAAAGACGTGGCTTGGGATAAAGGTAGATAATTGGTTGTTCAGCTGCATCCTATCTAAGCAGGATGTAGTATATAATTCAAACTCCACTGCCTCTGGCTCAAGACCTTGTCTTTGTAAAAGCAAACATGATTTTAATAGGCTCAGACTTATGCATGACAGATTTTTATGACAGCAAAACAAATAACCAAACAAAAAACTAGCAGCAAAAATTGGCAATAATGATAAGAACACAGAGGGAATCAGGGAAAGTAATCACAGAAACAAGGGGAACCATACTGAGGCAAAAATGAGCCCAATTTAACATGAACTTAAGATCACATGTTTCTAAAACTTTAGTCCTGGTTCGGAATGCCCAGTGTAAATGCTAAACAATTCTAGAGAAAGATTTAGGTGAAAGAGGGACACGGAAATAAGAAGTAGGAATAAATGTTCATGGTTTCTTAGAAGGCTTGGTTCCTGGAAATCTTTAAGTCCTGCATTTGTCCTCTCCTCAGAATGCCTTGAGAAAATTACTTAGAAACTTACTATGGGTTTCATGACTGAGGATGGAATTGGAACATAACATGAAAAAATTGGAAGCTAATGGGATGTATGATAAAGTAAGTTAAGAATAAAAAGGAACGGACACATGGACAAAACCAAGGGGAAGGGGGGAAGCAAGGGAGGGAGGTGGGTTTGCCTGGGGTGGGGTGGGGGGAGGGTAAATGTGGACAACTGTAATTGAAAAACAATAAAATAATTTAAAAAAAAGAATAAAAAGGAACATGTGACAACTGAAATTAAAGGATCTACTCTTGTCATGTCTGATGGTAAGATTGTTACTTGCTTTTTAAAACTTATTTATTGTTGTTCAATTACAGTTGTCTGCATTTTCTCCCCTCCCCTCCCCCCACCCCATCCAAACCCACCTCCCTCCCTTGCTTCCACCCTCCTCCTTGGTTTTGTCTATGTGTCCTTTACAGTAGTTCCTGAAAACCCTTCTCCCCACAGTCCCCTCCCCCCTTCCCCTCTGGCTATTTTTAGATTGTTCTTAATTTCAATGTCTCTGGTTATATTTTGCTTTTTTTTTTCTTTTGTTGATTATGTTCCAGTTAAAGGTGAGATCGTATGGTACTTGTCCCTCAAGATTTTTACTTGCTTTTTCAGTTGGGAAACTATTTCAAAAAATGGTGTAAACAGCATGTGATATGAGAATAGTAATTGAAGAATGAGGGGACACACTATCTAGAAGGGGCAAAGGAAGTAAAGGAAAAATAAGGGAGAGAATTACATATCAGTTTTCTTCACCTTCCTAAGATGTATTGCCTAAACAGTAGAAACAAAAATGTAGTACCTAAAGCTACCAAAGTTAAGATTAATCATAGTTAGGGAATACAGAGTATTCATGTTCTTCACAAATATTCCAGTTCTCTTGTGGGTACATGGTAGGCCGCTCTTCCTGGCCTCATCTAAAGTTAAGTATGGCCATGCGACTTGTTTGGCCGATGAAATGTGAGCAGAAATATTAACATCCAGCATTCAATTTTCCTATCTTTAGCCCTGTGCCAAGGTCATTGTGATAGCTCATTTCCATCAGCCTGGGTCCCTGAGTGACTATGATGAACAAATACCTATGCTGGACATGTAAAACTATCAAGAACAACTGTCCCGTGATAAGTTGCTGAAATTTCGGGGACTTGTTATTGCAGCCTAACCTAGTCTGATTAGAAGAGTAATTGGTGACTAGAAGTAGGGTATTGCTGTAAGAAAAACCTAACTTGGGATAGAGATTATGAACTTGTAGCTCCTAATGGGAGAGATAACTACTTCTACCCAAAACTGTAGAAGATAAAGTTGATAAATGCTTTGAATGACCAAGAGCAGTTAAAACTTGGCCTTGAAGCAAGAAATCACATCATTGTTAAAATCTGATTGCATTAAGATATGTCAAAGCAAGAGTGCAGCCAATGATACACAATACCCAGTGAATACTTGCACTTGGACAAAGTAGCTCATGAAAAGCATCCAAAAGTATGGGCTCTTCCATCAATGCCTGATAAACTCATGGTACTTTCAATCACGTAGAGAGAAACATAGTGATAAGAAAGCAAAGCACCATAGCAAATCTATGTAGTGTATCTACTATTAAAAAGAAATCATCAGTAGGCATATTGGCACATGAAACTAATAAAAATCAGAGAAGTTGCATAACAAATTAATCATGCAGCCAGAGAAACCATGAGCAGAACTAAAACCATCCAACTGAGACAAAATGACCCTTGGATTTCCCAATTTTCTATGAGTAAAAAGCAGGCTAAGAAAGCTGCTCAGCTACCAAAAAGGATTATTCTCCAGAGCCTATGCCTATTTCAAAAGGAAGGAAGGGACTTAAGAGTAACCAAGAGCCCCAGAAAACTCAGGCCCCTCTAGGGAACAGTTACCAGATTGGAGGCCTTCATAACATCTGTCCATCATGTCAGAACTGCTATAGCCAAGTAACTGTTTTTCTCCCATTTCTCTCCTCTGAGTGGGAATTTTACTGCAATTTTGTGGTCCCTGACCCATCACTCCCAATTGGGTTTGTAGGGGATAAATAACTTTGTATCTTTGGTTTTAGGCTTCCAGATCAGGAAGAGCCACATCTGGACCCAACACTGAGAGTATGACACATTTCCCAGAAACCTTTGGCACTGAGTTTAACTACACTGAATGGAATTTTCAGTTTGCCTCCTCTGACGTGAAAGCAAGTATGTTGTCTGTAGGAGGAAGTTTGAACTGAATGCTGTAGAATTTAGTGCTGTCAAAATATTGCCAACTTTTTGACTTCCAGGCACAGTGAAATTAGATTCTTCAGTGAAATATGTTCTGGTTAATGGGAAAAAAAAGGAAAAGAAAGTGGCACAAGTCATCTCCAGGTAGAAGATGTGCGAATCAGTGCACCATTCACTACTTTTTCTTTCCTGCCTTGGCAATCATAGACGGAGCTTCTATAAGCCTGAGTTCCTGAGCAGAGAATTACTGTAGACCTCCCTGGACATGGAGTGTACACAAGAAGCAAGGTTTTCTTATATCAAGCTACAGATTTATGGCCCTTTCTTACTGATAGAAAAGTCCTAATAAAATCCTCTAGAAACCTTCACTGCCAATGTGATTTAATACATAAATACAGAATACATATTCTTAGATCACTGCCCTAATACATAGTAGGAGCTATAAGTGCTTGCTGTTATTATTAGATACCTACCAAATTTGCTGTAGATTCAGTTGTGCTATAAACACCTGAAGTTTCATTGTCTGGTTCTAGAGGATATTGCCAAAGTAAAGTAAAAAGTGAGCATTATTTTATAGTTTGAAATTTTATAAACAATGATGAATGTCATAGATTCTATCTAGATCTCACTGACCTGAAGGATAAATATATTCTTCATGATATCCCCCTAGAAAAAAAGACAGAAGAAGTATGTTTATGGTAGAGCTTTTTGGCTCAACACAGCCAGATGTCCAGCTTGGTCTGTTCTCAAGTTTTATGGATATATATGTTCAAAACTAAAATGTATACATGTTTGCAGTAAGTGATTTGGGCTTTCATATTACTCAAAAGATATTGAAGCCAGAGATAGGCTGTAAACAATACAAATTTCTGCTCTGAAAATTTACTTAGTTCTTAAAGTTCAGAGAGAGGTGAAAAATCCAGCTGTGTCCAATTTTCCAGTCAGGCAGTAGATTATGGTGATTAAGTTTGCTGGTGCTGGAGTTAGGGCTGGATTTGAATCCTGATTAACTATATCACTCTTTGTGCCTCACTTTCTTCACTATAAAACAGGGGTATAACAGTACCTAGGAGAATGAAAAGAATATAGCATGATGCTTATCATATAGTAAATGATGACTTTAATCTTACTGTAACCCACAGTTTGCTTAGGTGGACATTAAAGGGATATATCATGCCTCATTTGTTTTTCAGCCTGTCATGTCAATAATGTATTTAAAATTGGCTCAGTGTACTGAAATACTTTGCTTTAAGATTGTTACACCATTGAAAGGCAGAGAAAGTCCATCTCCAATTGCATGTTTTTTCACTAAATAAAACACAAAGGTCAAAACTGGATTTGATTATTAAACACATTGTTTTTCAAACACACATCCATTAACCCCTCCAGACAGCAGGATTTAAGGTGAGAACGAAGATTTGGTTACTCTGAAAATGCCACTGCAGGTGAGCAGTACATCTGAAGATGCCCACTGTGTTAAAGGGAAAAGACAAAAGGGTCATGTTGAGTAAAAGAGCAGAGCAAACACATCCTTAATCACATGCATGCCCATGTACATACAAAATGTTATATTATCTTTATGCTAGATTTTTTCCTAGAAATGTCTATTTTCTTCTATATAAGTAGCAAAAAGTAGAACATCTCAAGAAAATAAGGAACCTGAGCAGTAAGTTGAGTCATTAAGACTGCCTCACATCTCCTTAATTCATCCAAGTCCTCCATAATTGTTTAAGTAGGCATATATGATTTTGTAGTAAAATGGTAAAAGCAAGCACACTCTGTGGTAAAAGACACTATAGCACTATAACAACTGTTGAGGGTGTATATATATATATACACACACACACACACATACATACATATATATACACACACACACATACACACACACACACGCTTTAGAGTCATACAAACCAAAATTCAAAACTGATCTCTGCCAGTCACAAAGGACCACATATTACATGATTCCATTTATATAAAATGTCCACAATAGACAAGTCCATTAAGAGAGAAAACAGACTGGTGGATGCATATGGCCGGGGATGAGGGAAGGGAAATAGGGAGTGGCTGCTAATAGGTACAGGATTTCTTTTGGGGATGATAAAAATGTTCTGAAATTAATTGTGGTGATGGTTATACAACTCTGTGAATAACTAAAAACCACTGAGTTTTACCATCATCTTTAAATAGATGAACTGTACATGTAAATTACATCTAAATAAAGTTGTTATAAAAAAATTAAATCTGCCACTTATCAAGTAAGACTTTGGCCATGTCATTTACCCTTCAAACCTCAATTTCCTCATATACAAAATAAGGATACCACATTCCTCAGAGGGATACAGTTTAAATATTATATTAAATTATAAATGCGATTACTTAGTACATAGGATTCAATGACTAGTAATTGGGGAGCAAAAAACAGAATTTATTTATTCTTACATGTTTAAACTTCAGTCACCTTCAAAGTACTCTCCATTTGATGCAGTACACCTAATGAGACAGTTTTCCCATTGCTCAGAACAGGTTTTGAACTTGTCAATTTTGAAGCCTTTTAGTGCTTCTGCCGGTTTTTGTTTCACCTCTACCACATCGGCTAAATACTTCCCTTTGAGGTCTTTTTTAATTCAGGGAATCAAAAAAAGTCGCTGGGGACAGGATCAGGTGAATAGGGAGGGTGGGGCACGGGGCATGCCGTTTTTGGTGAAAAACTGCTGAACACTCAGCTCGTTGTAGACAGGTGTGTTCATACATCACCTATCATGAAATGGGCAAGTGTGTTGAGTCTTCAAAAAAAAATTCACTGAAGCTGAACACAGACTCTCACAACAATGCCAGCTGATACACTGATACAGATGGGTTCCTAGAACACTCACCTAGCAGGGGAAGCCTGCACTATAAGGGGCTAACCATCAGAAGATAATTCCAGGTTTTTTGGGGTCTCCCCTTGTATATTAAATTATAATTACTTAGTACATAGAATTCAATTAATAGTGATATTTATAGGTTAAGTAGACTTCTTTGGGCAATGAAGTTATTTCATAGCAGTTTTGGAAAGTAAGTCACATAAAAAGTCTAAAGCTGCCCTGGCTGGTGTAGCTCAGTGGATTGAGCGCGGGCTGGGAACCAGAAGGTCCCGGTTCCATTCCCCGTCAGGGCACATGCCTGGGTTGCAGGTCAGGTCCCCGTGAGGGCCATGTGAGAGGTAACCGTACATTGCTGTTTCTCTCCCTCTCCGTCTCCCTCCCTTCCCCTCTCTCTAAAAATAAATAAAAATAAAAATCTTAAAAAAAAAAGTTGAACTTTAAAAAAAAAGTCTAAAGCTGTTATTAGAAATAGTGAGGACAACATGAATGGTACCTTATTAATAAGGAACAGATGTTTTCCATATTGAAATCTCACCAAATCAAAACTCACTATAAACCTATGCAAAAAGCTGAAAATACGTTATAATAATGTAGAGGGCCTACAGAAATACCAAGATATCTTCAAAAACCTAGCAAGCTTTGAGACAAGAACTGGTAACTCTTTGAAAACAAGCTACCAAGACAGAATGAGACCCCCCCAAACAAAAAATTCATGTCTACTTCACAGTCTTGATATTTTAACACCACAAGAATCATCTTTAAGAAAAACATTTAACTGTAATTGACTCACCGTTGTCACTCTGGCCATCACCCTCCTCTGAGTTCAAAGTCTGTTTGCCTGAGTTATGTCCTCGCCTTGCAACATAGTATGTCGAAGTAGGAGGAACCATTGTAAAGGGCCTTCCATTATTCTGTACCAAAGAGACACACACACACACACACATGCAGTTCTCCATCTATAGTCGGTAAGTGTGTGTATATATGAGGTCTGTCTGGAAACAGTCCAGCCATTCTTAATAAAGTGAGAATGGTTTGCACAACATTGATGTAACCTAGCAGCCAAGGAGAGTGAACTGAAATGCACATGTGTGAACTATGATGACTTCACTGTACTAGTCAATGGGGGTGGTAGACACCCAGTAAGGATGTGTACTATGTGGCCATCACATTTAAAATGACTGAGCAAGTAGAGCAATGAATCTGCATCAAATTTTGCATTAAGTTTGAACATTCCTCCACAGAAACTGTTCGGATGATTCAGAAGGCTGCAGCTATGGGAACTGGTGACTGGCAGCTTCAACATGACAATGCGCCTACTCACACATCACGTCTTGTGCAGAGTTTTTTGGTGAAACATTAAATCACCCAGGTGACTCAGCCCCCTTACAGCCCACATCTGGTGCCCAGTGACTTCTGGCTTTTCCCCAAACTAAAATAACCTTTGAAAAGAAAGAGGTTTCAGACCGTTGATGAAATTCAGGAAAATGCGATGGGGCAGCTGATGGTGATTTGGAGAACTGTGTGAGGTCCCAAGGTGCCTACTTTGAAGGTGACTGGGGCATCATTGTCCTATGTACAATGTTGCTTGTATCTTCTTCAAGAAAGGTCTCTATTTTTCATAGTACATGGCCAGATACTTACTGGACGACCTCATATATACCCGTATATGTTTTAATGTGCTTTAGAATTAAAAACACGGGGCAATAATGACCCAAAAAACCCAGAAAATATTAGCCCATACTACTAAATAGGCAAGATTATTTGTCCACCTCTGCCTCCTTCTCTAAGTACAACTAAAAAAACATTTTCTTCTCCTACCTTTAAAAGTGCTAAGATGAAGTCATGTTTTTCAGGAAGGGCTTTATCTGGTCATTTGTACAATAAGCTAAAATTCATCCACACTGCTTTATTTAAAAAGAAAGAAAAATAAACAGCTTTTTGTGTATATTTTTTAACTACTTACAGGTAAAGTTGGATAAGCAGTCGCATCCCCTTCTTCAATTTCATAAAAAGTAATGGTTTCTTCCAAGCCCTGGGGCATTTGTCCATTTTCTGGGGCAAAGCTATATTGGCACTCCTTATTCACACACTGCATCTGGCGGTGACTACGCCTAAAGGAACTTAAGTATTTTGGAGAATGAAATGGAGAAAATTATAAAATATGGTTGTAATTTGTTTCTAATTTCTAAATAACAGTTTAAACATCTCAATGTTGACAATTAAAAAAACTTAGTCCATACATCTGTTGCTCAACAATGAAACCAGATTTACCTATTTCCTCTGCATTTTGACACTTAAAATGCACTTACCGAGATCTGTACGAGAAGTTATCATAGCTCTGGCAGCACTTTTTCCCTGGGCCAGGGTAAAAACCAATTTTAGGGTCTGCCATGTTAGGCCTACTTAGAAAACGAGATGAGTCCCTAAAATTAAGGGGAAAATAGAATTCTTTATTCACTAGTGTTTGAGTAGTCAGTCTTTGTAGTTAAATAGAATTAACACTTCTAAAAACATACACATACAAAGAGCTTTGCTCTCCTTACTACAGTCATTAGGTCTATCCAATATTAATGGATACAGGACCATATACATGGCACTCATATCTTAATGGCATTTTATCTTCTAGCATCTCTTCAACTGTTCTGTATTTCCCTAGATTGTGAGAATATGAATCTTCCAATAAATGCTTTTGACAATTTAAGTGTACATAAGTTTCATCCTCTCTGTTCTCTGTAGGCAGAAATTAATAGGAACCTAAATAATTAAGATATTTCTAAATTCTAATGTTATTCTGTCCAGGAATTATTTACAGTATCTAAACAGAGATGTACATTATTTTGAAAGTCAGTTAAGCCTTACCTGGGCATCCCATATCCCCGACCTTGTCTATGAGATGAATGTTGAGGATGAAAATGTTCATTAGCCATAACATTGCCAGCTGTCTGTGCGTAGTGCATTATAGGGTCATGCCCGTAATTCATAACACTGTGCTGAAGACTAGGCGGAGGCAGGGTGTCTCCCCTGCTGTAAGCCATGGACATATAAATTTCTTTCCCTCTAACTTTCCTGAACATCTTCTTCTGTTGCTTCATGTCCATCTCAGGCATAACTTTCAGGCAAACAAAGAAGTAGCAAATAAGCTTCATAACCAAAAGTAAAAGATCCTGTGTCTTCCCACCATACCCACAAATGCCAAAAACTCTCAAATGTTTTTCTTAGGAACATAAAGAAACAAAACACAGGCCCTGGTTGGTGTGGCTCAGTTGATTGAGCGCGGGCTGTGAACCAAAGGGTCGCTGGTTTGATTCCCAGTCAGGGCACATGCCTGGGTTGCAGGCCAGGTCCCCAATAGGGGCCACATGAGAGGCAACCACACATTGATGTTTCTCTCCCTCTTTCTCCCTCCCTTCCCCTCTGTCTAAAAATAAATAAAATATAAAAAAAACCACAGGGAGGGAACTTATGTACTTTTAAAATATTTTATTTATTTTTAGAGAGAGGGGAAGGGAGGGAGAAAGAGAGGGAAAGAAACATCAATGTGTGGCTGCCTCTTGCACACCCCCTACTGGGGACCTGGCATGCGACCCAGGCATGTGCCCTGACTCGGAATTGAACCAGCGACCCTTTGGTTCACAGCCTGCGCTCAATCCACTAAGCTACTACACCGGCAAGGGCAGAATTTATGTATTTTTTAAGGATTTTATTAGATCTTCCATTTGGAAGGGCAAAACCAGCAATTAATTTTTGTAACAATGGACACCTCAGCGCTATGCTTAGGATAGGTAGCTTTGGTCATTAAAATGTAAAGTTAATGCCTATTAGTATCTCTGGCTGCTTCTGTGAGGTGTTTTCCTAGTTCTCTGAGAAATCATTTCCCTTCAAGTTTTAGAATCTAAAATCTATTCCAGCTTAAGTGTACACCAAGTACCTCAGAACAGTGGTTTTCAGCCAGGGATGCTTTTGCCCCTCCTCACCTTGGGGAACACATGGCAATGTCTAGAGCCATTTTTGGATGTCAAAACTGGGGGAAGTATGCTACTAGCATCTAGTGTATAGAGGCCAGAGATGCTGCTAAGCACCCTACAATGCACAGGACAGCTCCCAGTAAAGTATTATCCACCCCAAAATGTCAGTAGTGCCAAAGTTGAGAAACTCTATCCTACAACAAGTCTTATTTATATCCTTTTTAAAAATTATAATGTAGGGTAAAACAAGGGGAAAATTTTAGAAATCCTCAGTATACAAACCTATTTCTGGGAAATAGCCCCCGGACATTTTCTGGTAACCTCTTCCTTTCCGGGTAGGCATAGCATTCCAGGCAGGAACAGGTGTCACTTGAGTAACTGGTTTTAAGTTAGCCAGTGGAACAACATGCCTTAAAGGTAAAGATACCACCATGAAGTCATGGCAACACAGACTTGATTTTCATTTGATACACAAACCCCACCCTGTCTGCTTCATTTTCAAGTGTACTCTACTTAAAACTATTGATACTAGTTTCCTTGTAGAGGTCGATTTCTTTTTAAGTTTGGAAAACCTAAGAGTGGTTTGTACGATTTCACAGGTGTTTGCAGTACAAATCATGTTCCAAAGGAAAGATTGTGGTTGACTAGTTTACAAATATTTGTTATCTCTCTTTGGAGGAGAATTATATTTCCCCAGCCCACTGACTTAAGGCTCAGCTATGTAATCGAGGAGATGCTTTAAGAGCCAGCACATGGTTTGCCATGGTATAATTTTTTCTCTGCCTGTAATAGAGCTTTGTTGGCCAGGGTCTCCTTTGCTGACCCAATATGAACATGCTAAATGGACAAGAAGTGACTTATTGTTTTAAGATGCTGAGATTTTTTGGTCATTAGGGCAGTATAATGTCATTTAATGGCTCTCAAAGTGTACTAACAGCACTAGAATTACCTGGAAACTTGTTAGAAGTACAAAGCCCTACCACAGACTTACTGAATCAAAAACTTTAGGGGTGGAGCTCATCAATCTGTGCTTTAACATTCTCGAGACAATTCTGGAGCACGTTAGAAGTTTGAGAAGGATCAGACTAGCTGGTTGTTGTGGTTATTGACAGAGACTCAGTTGGCAAACCAGCTTTCCAATTAGTATGAACAGGTTTTTAACAGAATTCTTTTGTACTTAATATTTGTAATAAGTTGGCTAGTGCCTAGAACTTATAAACTTTTATACATACGTATAGTCATATGTTCCTTAAGATGTACGTTCTAAAAAATGCATCATTAGGCAATTTTGTCATCATGTGAATGATAAGAGTGCACTCAGACAAACCTAGATGGTATAGCCTATTGCTCCTACCCTACAAGCCTGTACAGCATGTTACTGTACTGAATATTGTAGGCAACTGTAACATGATAGTATTTTTGTATCTAAACATAGAAAGAGTAAAACATGGTATAAAGGATAAAAAATGGTACACATCTCTATAAGGAACTTAATGAATGGAGCTTGCAGGACTAGAAGTTGCTCTGGGTGAGTCAGTGAGTGAATGTGAAGGCCTGGGGCACTACTGTAGACTTTATAAACACTGTCCCACAAGCTCTGCCCCTGCTTCCTTCCAACAGGGTCAGAAACAGAGCATCAAAGCTGTCATTGCTGCTCCATGAACTCTGTGGGCTGGATGAACATGAATATGAAGCTCCATGTGGGCTGAATTAATTGGAAATATCTAGGAGAAACCGGCTGGGTAAGACATAGATCACCACAATAATGACTGTCAGGAGGGAGTGAAAGGTGGCCTGAGGATCAGCAGGAAGAAAAAGCAAGATGGAGAGATAAAGGAACATATGGATTGTCATGGCAATGTGGTTTGGGCTGTCGCATGTTGGAGCAGTGGTCACATTAAGGAACTTTGCGCTATTCATAAAGCAGAGGGTGTTTAACACGGAGAAGGTGTAGACCTGGGAATCAGTAGCTTGACTTTGGACATTTGTTTTTGGTTCCATTGACACTACCTGGCACAAAGGGCTCTCTGGCATGGAATGGATGGAAGAAATGAAACTTATCTATGCTTTACAACATTACAACCGGAACATATTTTCAAAGTACTGGGACAGGCTGGCTCCACAGTAACACAGACAGCTTTTGCTGAAGTGTCAGTGGCACTTAATACCTGTGAAGGTAGCTCCTATGGACCTGTGTCCTTCTCCAGAATCTTAGGTCCTCAACAAACAATGTATAGCACTGTGGTCCTTCTGTGGCACTGAGGACCATCATGCTAGATCCGGGAGGGCTGTAGTGTCCTCTCATTATATAGTGATGGGGGGACAGGCTCCTCTGTGCTGAAATAGGTCAACAGCTGACTTATGGGGATGTGATCTGTGCACTCAAAACTGAGGTGCTGTGAGCGAGAGGAAATCTACTGCCATGCTCCACAGATATTGCTCCCATCACAGGAAAAGAGAATTCATCCTGAACCACATATTCTTCTATTTCTTATATGAAATTCAGCTCCATTATAATCCTATGGGACCACTGTCATAGACTGAAACATCATTACGCAGCACATGATTGTATTGAGATTTCATACTTTTGCATACACTTTTATGATTTAAGATAAGTCATCTTAGGCTAGTACCAGATGTAACTTTGGTTTTCTTACTAGCATCCCAGTAATTCTCAATTTAACGTTATAAAAAGGCATCAGGAACCAAAGATTTTAGTAATTCAACACATTATTATGTTCTTACTTTTCTGCCAATTCTTCAATGAAGACTGTTACTGAATTGTTCTCATTTCCAACTTCCTGAATATGAGCATTATAATATTTTCCATCTGATTCCAAGCGAACCTGAAAGAGGGGAAGAGACAGAATACATCTAGTACCAAGTCTACTGGCAGATCTGGCTTCTGCCAAACAAAAATACCACATTTCCCCAAATGGAGTTCAGTGTCTACTTATTAAAAGTGAGTTGAAAATCAAGACTGCCAGTCTGGTACAATGGAGGCAGTACATGCTGAAAGAGCCTCCATCTACTCACAAAAGTTTGTAATTAAAATTTAACACAAACATTAAAGCTTTTTTCTAGAATTCTGTAAATTAGTTTTGTTGAACACTTATTAATGACTAAAACCACAATCTTGGAAAAACAAATTACCGATTCTTTTTTTTAAAGATTTTATTTATTTTTTATTTTTAGAGAGAGGGGAAGGGAGGGAGAAAGAGAGGGAGAGAAACAGCAATGTATGGTTGCCTCTCACATGGTCCTCACTGGAGACCTGGCCCGCAACCCAGGCATGCGCCCCGACTGGGAATTGAACCGGGACCTTTTGGTTCCCAGCCCGCGCTCAATCCACTGAGCTACACCAGCCAGAGCAAATTACTGATTCTTTAAAGAAGGAACTAACCTGACACTTGTCTCCCAAACAGTAATGTCTTCCAGCATACTCCATGTAATCATTTTTTTGAAATTCTATTAAAAGAAAATGAAGAATCAAGCTCAAAGTGTTTCTTTTCCTATTTTATATCACTTAATTTTCTAATTTACTTTTACCATAGTGTCTTTAAAATGCTACCTCCATAAGTAAAAATTGGGGAGGGGGGCCCTAAAGGGTCATTCTATCACTTCTGATGGGTTATTTCCGTGGTCAATTTAAGAAGACTTGCAAATATAAGTTTTGTGCTACAAAATACAAATAAGTGGAAATTAGGAGGTTCCAATCTTAGAGTTGGTCAAACACCAATAAGGTAAAATTTGAAAGTAACACACCTCAATAAAAAAAATTAAAAAATACATAACTTTTTCAAAGCAGCCCATTATTTTTAACAACTTATTGTGTTCCACTAGGTCTTAACCTCAGTGTATATTGTTAACTATACCTAGGTTCATGTGGTTCAATGTACTGAATATGAAATATTAAAGGCTACCTCTAAGAACTTTAAGGCCTACTTTGACCAAACTACTCAACTCTGTCATAAATCTTTACTTACGGACACTGAAATTTGAATTTCATGCAATTTTCATTTGAATTTCATATAGTATATTGTTCTTTTTATGTCTTTTCTGCAGTTCAAAAATTTAAAGACTGTTCTTAGCTCACAGACCATGTAAAAACAGGTGGCAAGTCATACCTGGTACACAGGCCATAGTTTGCCAACATCTGACTGACTCATTTATTAATGAAGGCGGTCTTAACCGTTTAAATTTAAGATGAGCTTATTTATAATTCCTACATGTTTCTGGTTCTCTGAGTTATCTAAAGGGTGTCTCTACGCAGTCTGCTAAGTTGAAATCCCTAATAAACATCAGACTGTAAATGATCCCTCCCACTTCTAAACCTATTTGTTTTCCTCCTTTGAATTTAAATCACGTTACTGAGTAAGGCAAAAAGTACCTGGCTGTTTTTCATATCAGTACAATGAAAATGTCTTTTATTAGAAACAATTTGAAAAATTATTCTCCTGGATCTGTCAGGATTCAAAATTATCCTGCTGATATTTCATTACCTTTTCTGCTGTCCAACCAAACATCAAATTCTACATTACGATAGATTTCTGGATCCAGAGCTTTGAGCACCTTATAGGGGAAGAGCATCTTTGATGGATTTTCTGGAGACTAAAACAAAAATCATCATGCTACAAACTCACCATCTTCAGTTTAAGTCTTCCTTGTATGAAGAAGAAAGTATTAAAGTTCTTTTTTCCTTTAAAAAAACCTGTACATATGCCTCCCTTTCCTTCTTTATTACAAGAAATAAATTCCACAGTAAATTTTACTCTGCATTTTAAAAATCAGGAGACTAAAGAAGAAATAATCTAAAAGGTTTTTAGATGGAAGAAGAGAAATACTGTCTCAAGCAGCCAACAATTCAGGATATATCATATGTCAATCAATGCAACACAGACCAGGATTAAAGGTTCAATCAGAGCCATTTAACAAGTCTCCTCTTAATATGCACAGAGGCACAATTGTTTCTGTACCCTAAAATCACCTGGAAAAATCTGAAAACTTTGCTTCATTTTGGTCAAAATCTCGTAATTTTCAAAGGAATTACCTTTTTCTTCTGCTTTCCTAGAATCTCACCATATTCAATACTGTTCCCAAATTACCAGCAGTTGGGGCATACATAAAGATTGTTACAATATAATAATATTTGCCCTATTTAGCTAGCCTCAAACTTTAGGTCTGCTTAATTTTAAGCCTATAGAGATAATAAAATTTCCCATTTCTCCAACCAGGATTATTACCTATTTTCTTCAAGTAGACAAGGATAAGCATTATATTCTTTAGTGACCAATAGAAACCTCAGTATTGTAAAATTGATTACGAACTAATTATCCACTGGGTTTGTAATATAACTTGAAAACAACAGTTTCTGAAATTTAAGTGTTCAGTTTGTGTTGAAAAAATCTACAATTCCAAAAGAATTAAAATTCAGAGAACATTAAGCATACATTTTACATTTTCAGATTAAGATTTCCATAATGGAAAACATTAACTCCTCCCCCACCCCATATTACTGGAATGGGCCATTTGACCTTAACTAGTTTAAGTTATAAAGCTGCAAACCAAAATTATGGAAAGTCTCTGCCGTAGTAAATCTCAAACCTTTGCTTCTTCTGTTCCTCCATTGCACCCCTCTGGTATATTTTCAACACTGCAGGAATCACCCCACTCGTCAGTCCTAATTGAAAAGATTTAGAACAAAGAGTTTTATATAAATGTTCTACCTCGGAAAATCTTAAATCTAATGACTACCCTACCACCTAGTGGTACTAAAGTAGGTCAGTTCTAAAAATGAGGCAAATACTTTTCCATTCAACATTTGCATTTATGCTTCCTTTGTATAAGTATGTGCTACACTACACTTAGCAAATTATCTCCTATATCTCATAACTCCTGGAGGGGAACAATGCTTAAGATGGGGGGTTCCTATGATTCCCCACCCTCCTAGCATTTACACCCTTGTGGGTTTCCTCTCTAAGTTTACTTCTAACCAATAAACAGCATGTAAATCATTATATTACGTAAGACTATAGTGCTTGTCTTACTAGTCACTCACTCTTGCTTATTATAAGGAAGCAAGCAGCCATGATCACCAACCCCATGTGGCAAGGAGCTGAGGGTTACCTCTGTCTGACAGACAGTAAAACACTGAAATTTTCAGTCCTACAGCTTCAAGGAACTGAATGCTACCAAGAACCATGTTGAGTGGGGAGGTGGATCCTTCACCCCAGTCAAAGCTCCAGAAAAGAACTCAATCTTGGCCAACACCATCATTGCAGTCTTTTGAGATCCTAAGAAAAAGACCCAGCCAAGCTGTGCTCAGATTCCTAATCCACATAAATTATGGGATGTGTGTGTTGATTTAAGCTGCCAAGTTTGTAATATTGTTATGCAGCAATAGAATACACCCTGTCTTCCTAATACTGTAGTTTCTGTAAGCCTGAGTCCTTTAAAACAAATCAGAGAAGAATGAAGCAACTTATTTGGGAATGCAGGGCGCTGTCTCTATATTCCCAAGTAAGGTAAAAAAACAAAAACAAACCTCTTCTACTACAAAAGGGAAAATAATTCAAAGCATTAACTATCCAAGAAACAGAACAGTAAGGAACAAAAAACAAGGTGAGACCTGACTACCACCAAGCTTATCTGAATTTCCAGGCAGCACTAATAACTGGGAAAAAATATTTCAAATATAAAGTTTTTGACTAAAGCTGTTCAATAACAGCTGCTTCCACAGAGGCCACAATCTATACTCCTAGTGAGTACAAAAGACAGACCCCTCAGCTGCTAAAACTCCCCTTAGCCTGAAAGGGGGAGACTTTTTTGTACTAGCTGGGTGTGTGTGTCAAGTAACCACTCTGAACCTCAATCATCTGCAAAATAATGGTGCTAGTTTAGAATCAGCTTTTTTCTGAAAGTGTGGTCCACAGCCTATCGACATCAGAATGCTTGAGTATATTTGTTAAGAAAGCAGATCCCTGGCCTTACTCTAACCTGAAATATCGTGAAGGTAGTCCCAAGAATCTACCTTTCTAACAAGTACCCTAAGTAATGTGTATACAACTAAAGTTTGAGAATCACAGGATTAGGTAATTTTAAAGTCTCTTCTAGCAATAAAAAAACCTGATTCTGACTTGGACTGAACCCCCAAAGCCTGAGCATCTCACAAAACAACACATCTTTTTGGGCAAAACTTCTCTTCCCCCATTAAAAAATGTATCTCTCTATACATACATACATACATACGAGAGAGAGAGAGAAAGAGATTTTTAGAGAGCAAGAATGAAATGTGTATATGTTTGTGTGTGGTCTAAGTCATAAAAGCTTGCCAGGTCTCTTCCACTTTCAAATGATGACACAGAAAGATGATGATCTGATAGTTGATATCCCCTTTTCCTTTTATTACCTATCCTGAGTTAAACTCTTGTAGGCAACATGGGTATCCTCACTACCAGTGACAGCATTGTTTCTGTTCTTCTTGGAACTACTTCGAAACAATTCAACTGCAGTCTTCAATGCTTCTTCATCCACAACAAACACATCTTTATAGAGAATTTCATACAATACAGCTGAAGAAAAAAATGATCAAAACTCCAATTATCCAAATAACATTTAACAATGTGAAAACAGCCATAACCCAGGATACAAATTCAATAGGTACCAATTCAAGGTTTTAAAAAGAGTTATTTATGGCAGGTCCCGCAATTTAATGACTGGCAACAAATCACATCCAAACATTTATAAAGCCTTCACATACCTTGACAAACAGCTGCACTTGACTGAAATTGTTTTGAGTACACTGAATCATAATGACCATTACTTGAATAGCAGAGTAGAATCTGAAGACAAACACGCAGAATGACAATGAATTTTATACATCTTACAACCATGAATACTTAAAATTAAGTTGCAAATCAGAAACTGATTAAATAAGATGAATTTGTTTTATTTTAAAAAGTGATTTTTAGATTCCACATACAAGTGATATTATACAGTATTTATCTTTCTCCATCTGACTAATTTTACTTAGCATGATGTATCAATTTTATCTCAATAAAGCTGGGGGAAAAGTGATTTTTAAAATCTAAGCATAGACAAATGCAAGCTATACCTCATAAAGATTTTCTTGACAGATTTTTAAATGCTGAGACGAAACTACAAATGCTATACTGTGAGCCTCAATCACATTCTGATTAATATAGCAAACAAATACTAATGTACAACTCTGAAAAGACAGGAACTTTTATAAAACAAATGCATGAATATAATGGAAAGCCTAACAGAAGACAAAAGACTCAGCTTAACTTCTGAGAATGACTGGACAAATTAAATCAAATACCCAAATACCCCAAACTTCGATATGGGAGAAGAGACTTCAATTTAGTCAAAATATTATGCACTGTACTGCGTAACAATATATAAGTATACTACATAAGAGCAATACTGCTAAGG
>PVJI01016378.1:0-38412 GCA_004026765.1 Micronycteris hirsuta
GGGGGTGGGGGGTGGAGGGGAATAAAGGGGAGAAAATGGGACAACTGTACTAGCATAATCAATAAAATATATTTTAAAAATATAAACAAATATAAATAAATAAAAACAAGCCCACCTTGGCTGGTGTGGTTCAGTGGATTGACTGCTGGCCTGTGAACCAAAGGGTCACCAGTTTAATTTCCAGTCTAGGGCATGTGCCTGGGTTGCTGGCCATGTCCCCGGTAAGTAGCATATGAGAGGCAACCACACATTGATGTTTCTATCCCACTCTTTCTCCCTCCCTTCCCCTTTATGTAAAATAAATAAATAGATAAATAGTCTAAAAAATAAAAACAATTGTTTTCAAAAATAAAAAATCAAAATCAAAATAAGCCCTTCTTTAGTGGCTATAACAAAAACTCTAAGGAGAAAATAACTAGCAAGCTCAGGGTGAGTTCAGCTACACAACAAAACCGGCCCCACTGCCATTCATCATGGCCATATTCCTCCGGGGTCCTGAAGACCACGTCTGCAAAGAGCCACAGGCTTTGGGACCTGGAGAGGGGTCAACAGATGACAAATTGTGTGCAGCCCAGAGCCCAAAGAGCTTATTAATATCTATTTAATGACAGGCCTTCTGGGTGATACTGGCCCCATTATTCTCCTTGTTCCATTGTTCTGCCCAAGATGCAGGGTTTCAGCAGCAGGCTCTGGCTGTCTTTCATTACAAGACTTGGTTGTGAGAAACCACAAATGGGAAATGGTGGTATATGCACTCTGAGCCATATTTACAGAGGGCTTTACAGCAGGGGCACTAAGCACCCCAGTCATCCGACTACTGCAGGAAAAGAGCAGGGCTCTGCCTTATGAGTGATTTCCTGAGGAGCCACTCTGCTACCAGCTTACCACCCACCATGCAGTCCAATGACTCTGAATCCCACCACCTTTTTTTACTTAAAATTTTTTAAAATTTTTATTTATTTATTTTTAGAGGAGGGGAAAGGAAAGAAAAGAGAGGGAGAGAAATACCAATGCGTGGTTGCCTCTCATGCTGGGGACCTGGCCTGCAACCCAGGCATGTGCCCCCATTGGGAATTGAACTGGCGACCCCTTGGTTTGCAGGCCCTTGCTCAATTCACAGAGCTACACCAGCCAGGGCTTTTACTTAAAACATCTTTAATTTATCGATAAAAGAAAGAGAGAGAGCCCTGGCTGGTATAGCTCAGTGGACTGAGTGCGGGCTGGGAACTAAAGGGTCCTGGTTCAATTCCCAGTCAGGGCACATGCCTGGGTTGCGGGCCAGGTCCCCAGTGAGGGCCATGTGAGAGCCAACCATACATTGCTGTTTCTCTCTCTCTCTTTCTCCCTCCCTTCCCCTCTTTCTAAAAGTAAATAAATAAAATCTTAAAAAAAAGAGAGAAACACTGATCAATTTTTTCTTCCCCTTATTTATGTATTCATTGGTCGATTCTTGTATGTGCCATGATGGGCAATCGAATCTGCAACCTTGGTATGTCAGGACAATGCTCTAACTGAGCTACCTGGCTAGGGCATGGATGACTTTTTGTATCCCTACCTCTCTACCCCCACACTGATGCCAGATGCCAAGGTAATAGCCACTCTGTAGTGTAGAACCAGGAGCCCACATGTCAGCAAAGCAGCTAGTTCCTCTGAGCAATTTGGATCCAGCTATGTGGGGTTTATGAGAGAGGGTGCAGAGCTGGGCAAGAAACATAGCAAAGTCAATATTTCCTTAAGCACCTGGAATTGTATGCTTTGCAGATCACTGTGATGAATTTTAAAAACAACAATTCTACATTGGCTTCACTCTGCTTCCGAAAACTCTGTTGCTAACTGCAATGCATACAGGGGTATAACACTGGTTTTTATGATGAGTGTGAGGGATAGCTTGAAAAGGCATATATGGGCTGTAATGAACTCTCAGACTGAAATACAGAAATGTTTCTTCTTTTTTTTTTTTCTTTTTTTTTTTTTTAAATATTTTTTATTTATTTTCAGAGAGAGGGGAAGGGAGGGAGAAAGAGCAATGTATGGTTGCCTCTCACATGGCCCTCATTGGGGACCTGGCCCGCAACCCAGGCATGTGCCCTGACTGGGAATCGAACCGGGACCCTCTGGTTCCCAGTCCGCGCTCAATCCACTGAGCTACACCAGCAGGGCAGAAATGTTTCTTCTTTACAAAAAGATTTTATTTATCTATTTTTAGAGAAGGGAAGGGAGGGAGAAAGAGAGGGAGAGAAACAGCAATGTGTATGTTTGCCTCCTGTGCACCCCCTACTGGGGACCTAGCCCACAACCCAGGCATATGTCCTGACTGGGATTTGAACAGGTGACCCTTTGGTTCTCAGGTCAACACTCATTCCACTGAGTCACACTGTCCAGGGCTGAAATATAGAAATATGTCAATCCCTTTGGAGCCATACCTGAACCTTGATGAATTTAAACTGTCTTGACCAGCAACTTCAAATAACCAGCAATTTTCCTGATTTGCCCCACCCCCTTATAAGGAAATGACTCAAATCACAAGATAGTAGGGAAATTTTCGAAGTGAGGATCGTTTTGAGCATATCCACATTCAGCCAACTCTCCTACTTCTCTATCTCTGGTTCTTAGCCATTGGTTGTCAGTGGGTACCAGATTCATCTGGGACTCTTGCTGATCAGGTAGACCTCCAGTCACTCAACTGGAGAGGCAATTACTATTCAGGGAACACTTACTAAGCGCCAGACACTGCTGTAGACACTAGGAATCCAGTAGCGAACAAGACAGAGTTCCTGTCCACAAGAAGCTTACAATTTAGTGGATCAGCTAGGCAAGAAAGAGAGTAGGTAACTGCAAGTATCTATGAATGCTATAAAGTAGACACAATATGGATGTGATATAGAGATGCTAGGATGGGGTTATGATTTTAGAGAAGGTGATCAGGGCAGGCCTCTCAGAAGTTGACATTTGACTGAGGCCTGATTGAACAGAAGGAGCCAGCCATAGAAAAGTTGTTATGTTAGAAGGAAGAGTAAATGCAGAAACACTGGTGAGATAGGAAAGTGCTTGATTCACTCAAGGCCATAAAGACAGATAGATAGAAGGCCCAGAGAGTCATTATTGGTAGATATTAGAAAAGTGTCATGAAGCTTCATTTTTTTAAGATTTTATTTATTTATTTTAGAGAGAGGGGAAGGGAGGGAGAGAGGGAGAGAAACAGCAATGTATGGTTGCCTCCCACATGGCCCTCACTGGGGACCCGGCCTGCAACCCAGTCATGTGCCCTGACGGGGAATCAAACCAGGACCCTCTGGCTCCCAGCCCGCACTCAATCCACTGAGCTACACCAGCCAGGGCTGAAGCTTCATTTTTAATAAGTTCCCCCCATGATTTTGAGGTACAGCCCCCAGAATACACTGTATTCAGAACCCTAACCCTGAGACCTGCAACATTACTCCAATGAGCAGACCTGTGCTAAGTAAGCATTGTTCACTGAGAATGGAAAGATTTCTAACAGTAATTCCATCATACAGTTTCTTGGGGAAGGGATTTTTGTCTATTTTGTACCCATGATGCCTAGAACTGTTCCTGGTACACAATGGTATCTGATGAATAAATGAATAATGGCTGGCACAAATATAGGTCCTAATGTTCAATGAGTTAACTTCCAATGAACCACAATTTTCTCAAGCAAACTTTCACAAAAACAGAAAAAAAAAAGCTGTTTCTTCCTGACCACTAGTTACCCAACAATGCTTCATGAGAACCTCACATTTTCTGTTTTCTGAGCAGCTATGTCCAGGGTAGTCTCTGTGTTTTGAGGTAGGGCTCAGTCTCACTTCAGGGCCCTGTGGGCTCAGAGGAATGAGAACTGGTTGAATCAGATGAGCCCACACTTGGGACCAACCAGTCATGGCCACAGCCATTAGGTTGTCTGGAAGACCCACATGTGAATTCCTTGATGCCAGGTGCCACCTACAGGCTGATGGGAGTCTGACCAACTCATTTAGGAATCCTGGCCTCTGCTGTGGGGCCTGCCCAAGCCTTCTGTACTCTCAGCATGATCCACTTGGATAACTAGGATCTAGGCTATGTTGTGGGCCCTTCCACTGCCCTTTTATGCATCTCTCTCAACACTATTTTCCTCAGGCCACCAGGACCATTGGGATTCCTTTAACATGGACCCATGGCGGCACTCAGCTCTGAGGCAGGCCTACCAGACCTACGCAGGGTTGTAAAATCTGCATTCCAGATCTTTTTCTCTCCCTCCTGTCTTCTTTGCCAAACAAAACCTTTCTAATGAAGTAGATGTATTTTTCTCCATTCCTCCCACTAAGTAATGATGGACATTATGTGTTAAAAAGAAGAAGAAAAAAGGAGGAGAAGGTGGAGGAGATGATTCAAAGGTAGAGAGAAGAAAGCAGCCTAGAGAACTTAGGACATGAGGAACAAATGGTGATGAGTTCCCTGGTTTTTCTTTTTACCTCACATATTTCAGACTTTGAAAGAAACCAACTGTAAAAGGACAAGAGACATGGTCACTAAAAAAAAGTCCCAAGAAAAGTCTGCTTTCCCTAGCCAAAGGACCAGGAAAGAGGGAGGCTATAAGATAGAAAAAAAAATTTTAAATAATTGCTCTATACCATCCAGACAACACAGAAAGACTATGGCCCCATCTTTACTAAAGCCAGCAAAGGCCTAGTGGGGAGCCTACAGTGTCACCCTCATGAGGTTATAAAAAGTGTCCCTACCTCCCACTAGAGTGGTATCAGAGGAGGCCTTGTGGAAAATGAGTAATTTCACTGCTGCCCAGTAGTCTTGAGTCTCCACCACATGGGAAGGTATATAAATAGATGTAAAAGGAAGAGCCCTGGCCGAGTGGCTCAGGTGGTTGGAGCGTCATGTGGTGCAACAAAGTTTTGTGCGTTTGATCACCAGTCAAGGCACATACCTAGGTTTTGGGTTTGAGCCTCAGTTGGGGTGTATACAGGAGGCAACCAGTCAATGTTTCTCACATTGATTATGTTTCCCTCTCTCTTTCCCTCTCCTTCTCCCTCTCCCTTCCTCTCTCTCTCAAATCAATAAACACATATTCTTGGGTGAGGATTTTTAGAAAAATACATAAAAGGAAAAGATAAAACTGTCCCTATTGCCAATGATATAATTGTCAAATTGAAAATCCCTAGCAAGCTACAAACAGTCTCGTAGAACTAGTAAGACAGTTCAGCAAGGTCATGGGAAATAGCAGCAACATAGAAAAATCTATTTTTCCATAGTAGCAATAAACGTATATACAGAAAAATTTAAAAATATGGTGCCATTTACAGTCACTCAAAAAATTAAAATAAGTATGAAACTAACAGCCCTACCTGGTGTAGCTCAGTGGATTGAATGCTAGCCTGCAAACCAAAGGGTCACCAGTTCAATTCCCAGTCAGGGCACATGGCTGGGTTGAGGGTCAGGTCCCCAGTAGGGGGCACATGAGAGGCAACCACACATTGATATTTCTCCCTTTTCTCCCTCTCTTTCTCTAAAAATAAATACATAAAATCTTTAAAAAAAGGAAATTGCAAAAATTTTAAAGTTAACAAATATAACACTTGTTTGCTAAAAACTACAAAACAGTGGTAAAATAAATAAAAGATCTAAATAAATGAGAGACAGATAGGTGTTCATGGATGAGAAGATTCAACACCATAAAGATGGAAATTCTCCCCCAAATTATGTATAGATTTAATGCAAAACCCCAGCAAGCTTATTCTAAATTTTTTTTAGAGATTTCATTTATTGTTAGAGAGAGGGGAAGGGAGGGAGACAATGAGGGAGAGAAACAGCAATGTATGGTTGACTCTCACATGGCCCTCACTGGGGACCTGGCTCACAACCCAGGCATGTGCCCTGACTGGGAATTGAACCAGCGACCCTTTGGTTCCCAGCCTGCGCTCAATCCACGTAGCTACACCAGTCAGGGCTTATTCTAAATTTTATATAGAATAAAGAGAGGAAGATGGCAGCGAGATACATGGGAGTAGAGTCCATTTCCCCCTGCCCACTGGTGAAACACCTAGCCTATCTTCTGAGGAACAGAGTGAACAGCCAACAGTATTCCAGCATATATGAAGATTGGAGACCAAAGTTATACGGGACATTGAATGATTGGACGGTAAGAAGAATGCTTTGGGACAATAAGGTCCCCAGGAGGAGCATGAGGACCAAGGTGGACGGTAGCCCCAGGCCCAATGCCCGGAGGGTCTGCTGCAAGATTCTTGGGAGAGAGCCATGCTAGGTTGTGTGAGTGGCCAGGTGTTTTGTTTGGACTGGTGGGCTTAAACAGGAAGAATTTTTCAGAAAAAAGAAAAAGAGAAAAAAACAGGCACTCCGCGGCTATTTGGGGAATTCTCCTCAGCAGCTGTCTGCATCCTATGCCCCTGACCCCTGCAGTCCCAGGGTCGGGGTCAGTGTGCACCCAGTGATCAGTGGCCCAGGGTGGCCCTCCCATGCACACTCCAGAAGAACGGGGAAGATGCACAACCAGTGGCCCCCCGACCTGGTGGCGGCTTCCCCGAGCCCAATCCAGGGGAATCGGGGACTATGTGCACCTGGTGATCTGTAGCCTGGTGGCGGCCCACTTGCACTCACTCCAGAAGCACCAGGGGTGGTGCACACAGGTCCGAAGAGCTCTTGCCCTGGGAACTGGGGATGAAGCGCCTCCCACCCAGCCCCTTTGATCTGACTGACTCTGTAGGAGATAGGTGGAAGTGCCCCACAGAGGGGAGCTTCATTCCCCAGAAAGACTTGACTCAGTGGGGAACTAAACTACCTGGAAGGAGCATGGAGAGTCCCTAGCATGTAGGTCAGCAAAGAGCAAGAAGGTGGTGTGTGAGTTGCCCCTAACAGGTACACCTCAAGGACAGCACAACTGGTGAACTAAAGGCCTAGACTGGGTGCAAAAGGGCACCTAGGAACTGGGCTGGGAGGGAAAAAAGCAAAACAAATACCTTCCCAGCCTGATACAGCCAGAAAGACCAGAAGAACAGGCCTGGCTGGTTTAAAGCCAGCAGAAGGCTTTTTAAAAAAAATCCTTCTCCCTTTCTGTCTATTTTTTTTTATTCTTTCTTCCTCCCTTTCCTATATTAGTCCTTGTTCCTTCCCTCTTTTGTTTTTTAATTATTAGTTTTTTAATTAAAAAATTTTAATTCCTTCTTCCTTTCTTTCCTTCTTTCTTGTTTATTCCTCCTTCCTTTTCTTCCTTTCCTTTTTTATTCCTTCTCCCTTCCTTCCTCCCCCGCATTTTCCTTATCTTCTTTTCTCACGGGTGAGACATTAAAACCTGGAGCTGTGAAAAGACCAGAGTTAGACCGAAAGAGGGGTTATACCAAAAAACAGACAACGAGACAAATTTCACGTTGCTACTCCAGAGAACTTGCAAGGTGGAAGCAGTGAACACCAGTACACTTGCTGGAAGAGGAAATCCACCAACAAAGGAACCATCAACAGAAAACAACAGAAGAAGGTGAAGGAGGAAGTGGAACCCACACTAACCTCAATCCAGGACTGAACGGAAAATACAACCAATTGGTAGAGAAATTTCCCACAACAAACAACTGAACAAGAGTGAGAGAGAAGCCTCAAATCCTTGCTCACACAGAAGAATCAGCTTCAATACAACCTGTCCATACCTGCACAACAGAATACAAGGCTTGGTGGATGGAGTGACTCTCAGTTAACCAGTTGGAGGAAAGGACCCACCAAAGAAAGACCCAACAACAATCAAAACCCAAAGACATACAGAGAGCCAACATAAACGACAGTCCAAGACCAGTGAGCTCAGGAGATTAAGGAGACTGCACCACTGAGTGTCACAGGTATTCTACCATAGAAGCGCATATCATAAACACAAAGAGTCAGAACAGGTCAATTTAAGAAACAGAAGCTAACAAGAAAAGTCTCACAAACAATGGGAAGACAAAGAAACAATCCCTAAATGAAAGGAAAGGAGGAATCCGCAGAAAGAATGATAAATGAAACAGAGGCAAGTCAACTATCAGATATTGAGTTCAAAGCATTAGTTTTCAGGAAGCTCAATGAGCTCACAGAGAATTACAAGAAACTACAGGGAAACTACAATGAACTCACTGCAAACTATATCAACATGAAAAAGTAAATAGAAACAATCAACAATGGTCAAGAGGAAATGAAAAATACAATTTCTGAACTGAAGAACACAATAGAAGGAATCAAAAGCAGGCTCGATGAAGCAGAGGATCAGATCAGTGAGCGAGAGGACAAAGCAGAAAAAAACACCCAGAAAGAGCAAGAAAAGGAAAAGAGGTTCAGAAAGAATGAAGATGGATTAAGGGAAATGCAGGACAACATGAAACATAATAATATCCGTATAATAGGGATACCAGAAGGAGAAGAAGAGCAAGGGATAGAAAACCTGTTTGAAAAAGTAATGACTGAAAACTTCCCTAATCTGATGAGAGAAAAAGTCACACAAATCCAGGAAACGCAGAGAGTCCCAATCAAGAGGAACCCAAAGAGGCCCACTTCAAGACACATCATCATTAAAATGGCAAAATTCCAAGACAAAGAGAATCTTAAAGGCAGCAAGGGAGAAACAGGAGTAACATACAAGGGAGCCTGGATAAGGCTAGCAGCTGACTTCTCAATGGAAATGCTCCAACCAGAAGAAAATGGCAAGAAATATTCCAAGTAATGAGAACCAGAGGCCTGCAACTGACGCTACTGTACCCAGCAAGGCTCTCAATCAAGATAGAAGGCCAAATAAGGAACTTCCCAGACAAAAGAAGTCTAAAAGAATACACTTCCAGCAAACCAGCTCTGCAAGAGATGCTAAAGGGACTGCTTTAAGGAAAGGAAGGAAAAGAGGGCGGGGGGAACACAGGTACAAAAAAAAATGGCAGTGAATAAGTACCTATCAATAATAATCTTAAACGTAAATGGATTAAATGCTCCAATCAAAAGACACAGAATAACTGAATGGATAAGAAAGCATGACCCACACATATGCTGCCTACAAGAGACCCACCTCAGGACAAAAGACCTACACAGACTGAAAGTGAAGGGCTGGAAACAAATTTTCCAAGAAAACAGACTGGAAAAAAAAGCCGGGTTAGCGATACTCATATCAGACAAAACAGACTTCAAAAAAAGGGCCATAAAGAGAGACCCAGAAGGACATTTCATAATACTCCAGGGAAGAATCCATCAAGAAGACATAAACATTGTAAATATATATGCACCCAACATAGGAGCACCCAAATACATAAAGAAAATCTTGGAAGACCTCATGAAAGATATTAACAGCAACACAATTATGGTAGGGGATTTTAACACCCCACTGTCAAAAATGGACAGATCCTCCAAACAAAATATCAGCAAAGACATTGTGGCACTGAACAATGAATGCCCTAGAAGAAATGGACTTAACAGATATGTATAGGGCCCTTCACCCCAAAGAAGCTAAATATACATTCTTTTCAAATGCACATGGAACATTTTCAAAGATAGAGCATATGATAGGACACAAAACAAGCCTCAACAAATTCAAGAAAATTGAAATCATATCAAGTATTTTCTCTCACCACAAGGGACTGAAATTAGAAACCAACCACGAGGGAAAAACCCCAAAACACTCAAAATCAGGGAGATTGAATAGCATGCTATTAAACAATGAATGGGTCAAGAATGAGATTAGGGAAGAAGTCAAAAAGTTTCTTGAAACAAATGAAAATGAACTCACAGGCCTGGCTGGTGTGGCTCAGTGGATTGAGCATGGGCTGGGAACTAGAGGATCCCGGTTCGATTCCCAGTCAGGGCACATGCCTGGGTTGCGGGCCGGGTCCCTGTGAGGGCCATGTGAGGAGCAACCATACATTGCTGTTTCTCTCCTTCTCTGTCTCCCTCCCTTTCCCTCTCTCTAAAAATAAATAAAGAAAATCTTTAAAAAAAAAAAAAAAGAAAATGAACTCACAACCTAAAACTTATGGGACACAATGAAGGCAGTCCTGAGAGGGAACTTCAGAGTGATACAGTCTTACATAAAAAAGATAGAAACATTTCAAATAAACACCCTAACCCTACACCTACAAGAACTCGAGGAACAACAACAAAGAAAACCCAGAGCAAGTAGAAGGAAGGAAATAACCAAGATCAGAGCAGAATTAAATGACATAGAGACTAAAAGCACAGTTCTAAGGATCGATGAATCCAGGAGCTGGTTCTTTGAAAAGATAAACAAGCCCCGGCTGGTGTAGCTCAGTGAGCACGGGCTGGGAACCAAGAGGTCCTGGTTCGATTCCCAGTCAGAGCACATGCCTGGGTTGCAGGCCAGGTCCCCGTGAGGGCCATGTGAAAGGCAACCACACATTGATGTTTCTCTCCCTCTCTGTCTCCCTCCCTTCCCCTATCTCTAAAAAATAAAAATAAAAATCTTAAAAAAAAAGATAAACAAAATTGAAAAGCCTTTGAGCAGGCTCATCAAGAAAAAAAGAGAGACTTCCAGCCAAGATGGAGGCATAGGTAGACATGGTGTGCCTCTTCACACAACCAAAAAACAACAATTTAAAAACAAAAAACAACCAGAACTGACAGAAAATCGAACTTTATGGAAGTCCAACAACCAAAGAGCTGAAGAGAAGTTAATCCAGACTGGTAAAACCGGGCGCACAATGCTGACACAGTCAGTGGAGACCGCAGCTGGTGGACCCGGACCCAGCACGACCAGGGCCAGGGGAGTGGACCGTCCCACATTCATGTGCAGATAAGCCAGGAGAGGAAGCTGAGGAGTGGGAGCAGACCATGCAGCCCAGGAGCCCAGCGAGGGGAAATAAAACTTTAAACCACTAATTGAAAACACCTGTGGAGGCTGACGTGGCAGCAGGAGGAATTCTCAGCCTCACAGGGGAGTTTGTTGGAGAGATCCACGGAGACTTAGAACAAGCCTGCCTGTGTGGGAATCAGCAACAGAAGGGCCCAATTTGCTTCTGGGTAGCAATCGGAGCACATGCCATTGTGCCCTCTCAGACCCCTTTCCCACAGACAATCTCACAACACAGTGACGTGGGTTCCCCAGCCCTGGTGAACACCTAAAGCTCTGCCCCTTTATATGTAACAGGCATGCTGAGAGGGAAAAAAATGGCCCAAATGAAAGAGCAAATCGAAACTCCAGAAAAAGTACAACTAAGCCACAAAGAGTTAGCCAACCTGTCAGATGTGCAGTTCAAAACACTCATAATCAGGATGCTCACAGAATTGGTTGAATTTGGTCACAAATTAGATGAAAAAATGAAGGATACCCTAAAGGAAATGAGGGGAAGTGTGCAAGGAATCAATAGGGATGAGAAGGAAACTGGGACTCAAATCAATGATGTGGACCACAAGGAAGAAAAAAACATTCAACCAGAAAAGAATGAAGAAATAAGAATTCAAAAAAATGAGGAGAGGCTTAGGAACCTCCAGGACATCTTTAAACATCCCAACATCCAAATTATAGGGGTGCCAGAAGGAGAAGAGAAAGACCAAGAAATTGAAAACTTATTTGAACAAATAATGATAGAGAACTTCCCCAATCTGGCAAAGAAAATAGACTTCCAGGAAGTCTAGGAAGCTCAGAGAGTCCCAAAGAAGTTGGACCCAAAGAGGAACACATCAAGGCACATCACAATTACATTACCCAAGATTAAAAATAAGGAGAGAATCTTAAAAGCAGCAATAGAAAAGGAGATAACCACCTAAAAAGGAGTTCCCATAAGACTGTCAGCTGATTTCTCAAAAGACCTTACAGGCAAGAAGGGGCTGGAAGGAAGTTTATCAAGTCATGAAAGGCAAGGACCTACATCCAAGAATAGTCTATCCAGCAAAACTTTAATTTAGAATGGAAGGGCTGATAAAGTGCTTCTCAGATAAGGTCAAGTTCAAGGAGTTCATCATCACCCAGCCTTTATTATACGAAATGTTAAAGGGATTTATATAAGGCATGGAGGTGTATCAACAGGGGAGTGGGAGGGGGAGAGAGGGGGAAAAGGTACAGAGAATAAGTAGCATAAGCGGTAGGTAGAAAACAGACAGGGAGAGGTTAAGAATAATATAGGAAACGTAGAAGCCAAAGAACTTATGGTATGACCCATGGACAAGAACTAAAGGAGGGGAAAGTGGGGGGGACAGTATGTGGGGTGGAGGGGAATAAAGGGGGGTTAATGGGACAACTGTAATAGCTTAATCAATAAAATATTAAAAAAAAGAAAAAGGGGAGAGAACCCAAATAAACACAATCAGAAATGAAAGAGGAGAGATTACAACTGATGCCACAGAAGTACAGAGGGTTGTAAGAAACTACTACGAAGGAGTATATGCCAAAAAATTTTAAAACCTAGGTGAAATGGACAAATTTCTAGAAAAATATAATCTTCCAAAACTCAAGGAAGAAGTAGAAAGCCTGAACCAACCCATAACATCAGACAAAATTGAAGCAATAATCAAAAAAATTCCCAACACACAAAAGCCCTGGACTGGATAGTTTCATAGGAGAATTCTACAAAGCATTTAAGGAAGAGCTATCCCCTATACTTCACAGACTATTCCAAAAAATCCAAAATGATGGAAGACTCCCAAACTCTTTTTATGAAGCCAGCATCATCCTAATCCCAAAAGCAGATAAAGACACAAGAAAGAAAGAAGACTTCAGGCCAATATCGCTGATGAACATAGATGCTAAAATCCTCAACAAAGTACTGGCAAACCACATCCAGCAATACATTAAAAAGATCATACACCATGACCAAGTGGGATTCATCCCAGGGATGCAAGGATGATACAATATTCACAAATCAATAAACATAATACATCACGTAAACAAAAGCAAAGACAAAAATCACATGATCATATCAATAGATGTGGAAAAAGCATTCAATAAGGTACAGCACCCATTTATAATAAAAACACTCAGCAAACTGGAAATAGAAGGAGCATTCCTCAACATAATAAAGGCCATCTATTAGAGACCTACAGCCAACATCATACTCAATGGGCAAAAACTAAAATCTTTCCCACTAAGATTAGGAACAAGACATGGTTGTCCACTATGACCACTTTTATTCAACATAATATTGAAAGTTTTAGCCACAGCAATCAGACAAGAAAAGTAAATAAAAGGCATCCAAATTGGAAAGGAGGAAACAGAACTATCATTCTTTGCAGATGACATGATAGTGTACATAGAAAATCCTATAGACTCCGCCAAAATACTACTTGACTTAATAAATGAATTTGGCAAAACAGCGAGATACAAAGTCAATATCCAGAAATCAAAGGCATTTTTGTATACCAACAATGAAACATCAGAAGCAGAAATCAGGAAAAAAAGTCCCATTTTATATAACAAGAAAAATAAAATACCTAGGAATAAACCTAACCAAGGAGGCCTGTGTTCAGAAAACTACACAACACTGAAGACAGAAATCATGGAAGACACAAACAGATGGTAACATATACCATACTCATGAATCGGAAGAATCAACATCATCAAAATGTCCATACTACCCAAAGCAATTTATAGATTCAATGCAATCCCTATCAAAGTACCAATGGCATATTTCACAGATATAGAACAAACACTTCAAAAATTTATATGGAGTCATAAACGACCCCGAATATCAGCTGCAATTTTGGGAAAGAAGAGCAAAGTAGGAGGAATCACAACACCTGATATCAAACTGTATTACAAGGCCACTGTAATCAAAACAGCCTGGTACTGGCATAAAAACAGACAGATAGACCAATGGAACAGAATAGGGAGCCCAGAAATAAACCCAAGTCTCTACAGGTAATTACTTTTCAACAAAGGGAGCAGCACCATAAATTGAGTAAAAATAGCCTCTTCAACAAGTGGTGTTGGGAAATCTGGACAGCTTCATGCAAAAACATTAAACTGGAGCACCAACTTACACCATACACAGAAATAAATTCAAGGTGGATAAAAGACTTAAGTATAAGTCATGACACCATAAAAGTCCTAGAGGAAAACATTGGTAGGAAAATCTCAGACATTCCATGCAGCAATATCTTCATTGATATGTCCCCTAGAGCAAGGGACATAGAGGAAAGAATAAACAAATGGGACCTCATCAAAATAAAAAGCTTCTGCCCTGGCCGGTGAAGCTCAGTGGATTGAGCATGGGCTGCGAACCAGAGTGTTGCTGGTTTGATTTCCAGTCAGGGCACATGCCTGGGTTGGAGGCCAGGTCCCCAGTGGGGGCCACGTGGGAGGTAACCACACATTGATGTTTACCTCCCTCTCTTTCTCCCTCCCTTCCCTTCTGTCTAAAAATAAATAAATAAAAATCTTAAAAATAAAATAAAATAAAAAGCTTCTGCACGGCTAAAGAAAACAGTATTAAAATAAAAATATAACCAACCATATTGGAAAACATATTTGCCAATGATACCTCAGACAAGGGTTTGATTTCCAAAATATGTAAAGAACTCATAGGACTCCACTCCAGGAAGACAAAAAACTCAATTAAAAATGGGCAAAAGACTTGAACAGACACTTTTCCAAGGAGGACATAACAGAGGACCCAGGGATATATGAAAAGATGCTCAGCATCACTAGCTATCAGAGAGATGCAAATTAAAACCACAATGAGATATAACATCACACCTGTCAGAATGGTCATCATAAACAAAGCAACAGACAAGTGTTGGAGAGGATGCGGAGAAAAGGGAACCCTAGTGCACTGTTGGTGGGAATGCAGACTGATGAAGCCACTGTGGAAAACTGTATGGAATTTCCTCAGAAAACTAAAAATGGAACTGCCTTTTGATCCAGGAATTTCACTGGTTGGATTATACCCTAAGGGCCCTGAAACTCCAATCTAAAAGAACCTATGCACCCCAATGTTCATAGCAGCACGACTTACAATAGCCAAGTGCTGGAAGCAACCTAAGTGTCCATCAGTAAATGAGTGGATCAAGAAACTATGGTATAGGGAGGGGAGGGGAGAGAATGCAGACAACTGTAATTGAACAACAATACAGTAATAAAAAATAAATAAATAAAAAAGAAACTATGGTACATTTACACAATGGAGTTCTACGCAGCAGAGAGAAAGAAGGAGCTTATACCCTTTGTGACAGTATGGTTGGAACTGGAGAGCATTATGCTAAGTGAAGTAAGCCAGGCAGTGAGGGACAAATACCATATGATCTCACCTTTAACTGGAGCATAATCAACAAAAGAAAAAAAGCAAGCAAAATATAACCAGAGGCATTGAAATTAAGAACGATCCAACAATGGCCAGAGAGGAGGAGGAAGGGGATAATGGGGAGAAGGGTTTTCAGGAACTACTATAAAGGACACATGGACAAAACCAAGAGGAAGGGTGGAAGCAAGGGAGGGAAGTGGGTGGGGATGGGGTAGGGGAGAGGGGAGGGGAGATAATGCAGACAACTGTAATTGAAGAACAATAAAGTAATTAAAAAATAAGTTAAATAAAATTTATATAGAACTAATTGAAGTTAAATGAACTAGAATAGATAAAACAATTTTGAAAGTTGCAAGTGGGAGAAATTAGTTTACCTCACTTTAGGTACATTAATCAAGAAAAGGTAGTATTGGCAAAGTGATAGTCACACAGATTAATGAACAAAACAGAGAACCCACAACAAGATGTACACAACTATGTCCAACTGATTGTTAACAAAGGTGCAGAGACTTCGGCCAAGATGGAGGTGTAGGTAGACACACTGTGCCTCCTCACACAACCAAAAGAGGAAAAACAACAATTTAAAAACAGAAACAGCCAGATCTGACAGAAAACTGAACTGAGTGGAAGTCCGACAACCAAGGAGTTAAAGAAGACACGTTCATCCAGACCGGTAAGCGGGGCGGAGCTGGGCGGAGAGCACTCGGCAAGACACGGTTTGTGCAGCGGTACTAGCAATGCTCCAGCTGCCCAGAGAGGCCCATGGAGGGTGCACCTGGCCAAAACGCGGCAGGTGCACTCGGCGAAACCAGGGCTGAGACTGGTGGACTGGGCGGTCCCTCATTCTCACACAGATAAACTGGGAGGAAAAGCTGGGGAGCAGAACAGACCACACGGCCCACCAACGCAGGGAAATAAAGCCTCAAACCAACAATTGAATACACCTGTGGGGGTTGAGGCGGCGATGGGAGGTACTCCCGGCCTTACAGGAGAGTTCGTTGGGGAGACCCACAGGGACTTGGAACTGTGCAGGCCCGCCCACTCACCCCGGAGCCAGTAAAGAAGGACCCAACTTGCTTGTGGGTAGCAGGGGAAGAGCAGAGAACAGAGCAAGCACCACTGTTCTCTCAGGCCTGGCCCCCACAGACAGCATCACAACACAACAATGTGGATTGCCCTGACCCCCACAGATAGCGTCACAACACAACGATGTGAGTTACCCCGCCCTGGTGAACACCTAAGGCTCCGTCCCTTAAAGTAACAGGTGCACTGAGAAAAAAAAAAATGGCCCAAATTAAAGAACACATCAAAGCTCAAAAAAAAATACAACTAAGTGACGAAGAGATAGCCAGCCTATCAGATGCACTGTTCAAAGCACTGTTAATCAGGATGCTCACAGGATTCGAAGAAAGATGGTCGCAATTACTTGAACAAATAAAGGATAACATAAAGGAAATGAGGGGAAATGTGCAGGGAACCAGTAGGGATGAGAAGGAAACTGCGACTCAAATCAACGGAGTGGACCAGCAGAAAGAAACAAACATCCAACCAGAAAAGAAGGAAGAAACAAAAATTAAAAAAAACTGAGGAGAGGCTTAGGAACCTCCAGGACATCTCTAAACATCCCAACATCCGAGTCATAGGGGTGCCAGAAGGAGAAGAGGAAGACCAAGGGATTGAAAACTTATTGGAACAAATAATGAAGAAGAACTTCCCCAAGCTGGTGAAGGAAATAGATTTTCAGGAAGTCCAGGAAGCTCAGAGAGTCCCAAAGAAGTTGGACCCAAAGAGGAACACACCAAGGCACATCATAATTACATTACCCAAGATTAAAAATAAGGAGAGAATCTTAGAAGCGGCAAGAGAAAAGGAGACAGTTACCTACAAAGGAGTTCCCATAAGACTGTCAGCGGATTTCTCAAAAGAGACTTTGCAGGCAAGAAGGGGCTGGAGAGAAGTATTTCAAGTCATGAAAGGCAAGGACCTACATTCAAGAATACTCTATCCAGCAAAGCTATCATTTAGAATGGAAGGGCAGATAAAGTGTTTCTCAGATAAGGTCAAGTTCAAGGAGTTCATCAACACCCAGCCTTTATTATATGAAGTGTTAAAGGGATTTATATAAGGCATGGAGGGATATCAACAGGGGAGTGGGAGGGGGAGAGAGGAGGAAAAGGTGCAGAGAATAAGTAGCATAAATGGTACGTAGAAAACAGACAGGGGGAGGTTGGGAATAGTATAGGAAATGTAGAAGCCAAAGAACTTATGTGTATGACCTATGGACACAAACTAAAAGGCAGGGAATGGGAGGGTGGGGATGGAGGGGAAGAAAGGGGAGAAAATGGAACAACTGTAATAGCATAATCAATACAATATATTTTAAAAAATTAAAAATAAACATTCAAAAGATAAAACAAAGGTGCAAATGGTGCTGGTGCAAGTAGGCATCTACAGAAATAATAATAATAACAACAACAACATCTCAAAATAGATTATGGATTTAAATGTAAAATGCAAAACCAAATACTTTGAGAAAAACCATAGGAGAAAATGTTGGGGATCTAAGGCTAGGCAAAATTCTTAGACTTGACACCAAAAGCATGATCTATGAAAGGAAACACATTATAAAATGTACTTTATGAAAACAGAAACTTTTGTTCTGTGAAATATCCTGTTAAGAAGGTGAAGAGAAGCTACACACTGGGAGAAAATATTTCAAAACCATATGTCCAACAATAGTCTAGTATCTAGAATATAACAAGAATTCTCAAACTCAATCACAGAGAAACAAAGAATCTAATTAGAAATTGGCCAAATGACATGAACAAACATTTCAGTAAAGAGGATGTACAGGTGGCCAATACACACATGAAAACATATTCAATATTACTAGCCATCAGGGAAATACAAATTAAAACCACAATGAGACATCAGCAATTATACTCTTGAGCATCTGTCCCAGAGAAATGAAAACTTACATTCACAGAAACACCTGTACATGAATGTTCATAGCAGCTTTATTCATAACAGCCGAAAATCAGATTTGGCACAGATGTCCTCCAATAGTAAACTGATACAACCGTGTGATGGAGTACTACTCAGTAACAAAAAGAAACAAGTCTTTTAAAAAAAGATTGTATTTATTTATTTTTAGAGAGAAGGCATGGGAGGGAGAAAGAGAGGCAGAGAAACATTGATCCGTTGCTTCTCGTATGTGCCCCAACCTGGAACTGAACCTGCAACCCTGCCCAGGAATCAAACTGGTGACCTTTCACTTTGTATGGCAATGCTGAACCAGCTGAGCCACACCAGTCAGGGTGAAAAAGAAATAAGTCTTGATACATGTAACAACCGGGATGACTCTCCAAAAAAGCATGCTGATTGAAAAAACCCAATCCCATAAAAAGCATGACACCATAAAAGTTCTAAAAGAGAACATAGGCAGGGAAATCTCAGATATTCCACGCAGCAATATTTTCACAGATATGTCCCCTAGAGCAAGAGACATAAAGGAAAGAATAAACAAATGGGACTTCTTCAAGATAAAAAGCGTCTGCATGGCTAAAGAAAGCATTGGCAAAATGACAAAGGAACCAACCATGTGAGAAAATATATTTTCCAATGATAGCTCGGACAAGGGTTTAATTTCCAAAACATATAAAGAACTCACATGACTTCACTCCAGGAAGACAAGCAACCCAATTAAAAAATGGGAAAAGTACCTAAACAGACACTTCTCCAAGGAGGACATACAGAGGGCCCAGGAACATATGAAAAGATGCTCACCATCACTAGCCATCAGAGAGATGCAAATTGAAACCATAATGAGCCCTGGCTTCTGTGGCTCAGTGGATTGAGCACCAGACTGTGAACTAATGGATCACTGGTTCTATTCCCAGTAAGGGCACATGCCTGTGTTGCAGGCCAGGTCCCCAGTGGCGGCGCATGAGAGGCAACCACACACTGATGATTCTCTCTCTCTCTTTCCCCCTCCCTTCCCCTCTATAAAAATAAATAAAATATTTTAATAAAATAAAAATAAAAATAAAAACACAGTGAGATACCACTTCACACTGGTCAGAATGGCTATCATTAACAATTCAACAAACAATAAGTACTGGCAAGATTGTGGAGAAAAGGGAACCCTAGTACATTGTTGGTGAGAATGCAAACTGGTGAAGCCACTGTGGAAAAGAGTATAGAATTTCCTCAAAAAACTAAAAATGGAACTGCTTTTTTTTTTAAAGATTTTATTTATTTATTTTAGAGAGAGGGGAAGGGAGGGAGACAGAGAGGGAGAGAAACAGCAATGCACGGTTGCCTCTCACATGGCCCCCACTGGGGACCCGGCCCGCAACCCAGGCATGTGCCCTGACGGGGAATCGAACCGGGACCCTCTGGTTCCCAGCCCGCGCTCAATCCACTGAGCTACACCAGCCAGGGCTGGAACTGCTTTTTGACCTGGCAATTCCATCACTGGGATTATACCTTAAGAATCATGAAACACCGGGACTTCTGGCCAAGATGGAGGTGTAGGTAGATACACTTTGCCTCCTCACACAACCAAAAGGACAACAATAAATTTAAAAACAAAAAATAACCAGAACTTCCAGAAAATCGAACTGTATGCAAGTCCAACAACCAAGAAGTTAAAGAAGGAGCACTCATTCAGATGTAGGAGGGGCAGAGACAGGCAGCTGGTGTGGAGAGGATGTGCAGCAAGGTGGCAACTGGGTGCTCCCACATTTGCGTGCAGATAAACCAGATGGAACAACCAGGGAACAAGACAGAACACACAACCCAAGGTTCTAGCATGGGAAAAGAAATCCTCAAAACCTCTGGCAGTAAAAACCTGTGGGAATTGCGGCAGCAGGAGAAACTCCCAACCTCACAAGACAGTTCATTGGAGAGAACACAGAGTCCTAGAATAAACACAAGCCCACTCACCCAGAAATCATCACCAGAAGGACCCAATTTGCTTGTGGGTAGCAGAGGAAGTGATTGAAAGTTGGGCGAGAGCCGAGCAAGTGGCACTGTTCCCTCTCTGACCCTTTGCCCACATACGCTGCCACAATGCAGTGATGTGGGTTACCCCACCCTGGTGAATACCTAAGACTCCACCCCCTTACAATTTAACAGGTGCTCGGAGACAAAGAAATATGACCCAAATGAAAGAGCAGATCAAAACTCCAAAAATAGAACTAAGCAATGAAGAGATAGGCAACCTATTAGATGCACGGTTCAAAACACTGGTAATCAGTGTTCTGATGCTCACAGAAATGGTTGAGTGTGGTCACAACATAGAGGAAAAAGTGAATGCCATGCAAAGTGAAATAAAGGAAAATGTACAGGGAACCAACAGTGAGGTGAAGGAGACCAGGACTCAAATCAATGATTTGGATCAAAAGGAAGAAATAAACATCCAGCTGGAACAGAATGAAGAAACAAGAATTCAGAAAAATGAGGAGAGGATTAGGAACCTCCAAGACAACTTTAAACATTCCAACATCTGATTCATAGGCATGCCAGAAGGAGAAGAGAAAGAGCAAGAAATTGAAAACTTATTTGAATAAGTAATGAAGGAAAACTTCCCCAATCTGGCAAAGGAAATAGACTTCCAGGAAGTCCAGAGGCTCAGAGAGTCCCAAAGAAGTTGGACCTAAGGAAGCACACACTAAGGCACATCATAATTACATTACCAAGGCTAAAGAGAAGTGAGGATCTTCAAAACAGCAAGAGAAAAGGAGACAGTTACCTACAAAGGAGTTCCCTTTAGACTATCAGTGGATTTCTCAAAAGAAACCTTGCAGGCAAGAAGAGGCTGGAAAGAAGTATTCCAAGTCATGAAAGGCGAGGACCTACACCCAAGATGACTCTATCCAGCAAAACTATCATTTAGAATGGAAGGGCAGATAAAGTGCTTCCCAGATACTATAAAGTTAAAGGAGTTCATAACCACCAAGTCCTTATATGAAATGTTAAATGGACTTATCTAAGAAAAAGAAGGTGATCAATACTATGAGTGGTAAAATGACAACAAACTCACAACTATCAACACCTGAACCTAAAAAAAAAACAAAAATAAAAACAAATTAGGCAAACAACTAGAAGAGGAGCAGAATCACAGAAATGGGGATCACATGGAGGGTTATCAACTGGGAAGGGGAGAATGGGAGAAAAGGTACAGGGAATAAGAAGCATAAATGGTAGGTACAAAATAGATAGGGGTAGGTTAAGAATAGTACAGGAAATGGAGAAGCCAAAGAACTTATATATGCGACCCATCGACATGAACTGGGGCGGGGGATGGAATGCTGGGGGAGTGTGCAGGGTGAAGGGGAATAAAAGGGAGAAAAAATGGGATGGCTGTAATAGCATAATCAGTAAAATATATTTTTAAAAATAGAATACTGAAACACCAATTCTCAAGAACCTATGCACCCCAATGTTCATAGCAGCACAATTTACAATAGCCAAGTGCTTGAAGCAACCTAAGTGCCCATCAGTAAATGAGTGCATCAAAAAACTATGGTACATTTACACCATGGAATACTACGCAGTAGAAAGAAAGAAAGAAGGAGCTCCTACCCTTCATGACGGCATGAATGGAACTGGAGAGCATTATGCTAAGTGAAATAAGCCAGGCAGTGAAAGACAAATACCATGTGACTCACTATAAGTGGAACCTAATCAACAAAACAAACAAGCAAGCAAAATATAACCAGAGACATTGAAATAAAGAACAAACTGACAGTAACCGGAGGGGAAGAGGGAGGGGGATAATGAGGGAAAGAAGAGGAAGGTCATCAAGGAACATGGAGAAAGAACTCATGGACAAAGACAAAGGGGGGTAGGGTTGAGGGCAGGCAGTGGGGGTGGATGGGGCAGGGTAAAGTGGTGGCAGGAAAATTGGGGCAACTGTAATTGAGCAACAATATAAATAAATAAATACATAAATAAAAAAGTAAAAACCCAATCCCAAAAAGTTATGATTTGATTTAGATAACAGTCTTGAAATGACAGAATTATAGAAATGGAGAACAGATTAGTGATTGCCAGGGGTTATGGAGGGGGTTGGGATGGGCGAGAAGTGGGTGTGACTATAAAAGGGCAATATAAAGGGTCCTTATACACATGGCAATGTTCTATATCATCATTGTATTGATGTTAATACAATAGGTTGTGATAGTGTGCCATAGTTTTGCAAGCTGTTACCATTGGGAGATATGGGGTGATGGGGTACTTGGGATCTCTCTGTATTATTTCTTATAAGTGCATGTGAACCTATCTCAAAATAAAAAGTTTTATTTTTATTTTTAAAAATTTTTATTGATGGATTTTAGAGAAAGAGAGAGAAATATGGATTTGTTTTTCCACTTATTTAGGCATTCATTGGTTGTTTCTTGTATGTTCCCTGACCAGGGTAGAACCTACAACCTTGGTGTATCAGGAAAATGTTCTAACCAACTGAGTGAGCTACCTGGCCAGGGCTCAAAATAAAACTTTTTGAAAAGACCTTTTGTGCCTCTGTTAATCCCCTTCTCTTGGGTCTTGCTACAGTAATCCATGCTGAGGTGTTAGTGGGCAGTCAAGGCACTAGTATTATCCCCACCTCCCACTTATATTTCAACAGGGGCTTCCTGGAGATCATACAAAGGCTACATTTGGTAGAAGAAACTATCTTGAATTTAAAATCAGGATAACTTGAGGCTTTGCTGTGTGACATTAGACAAACTGCTTATCCTCTCTGAGATTTCATTTTATCACCTATAACAAAATTTGAAGATTAGATGAAAATGTGGAAATATTTGGAGGAAGGGACCGTGTCCTAGGCCTTCTTGTATCCCCATGGCTTAGCCCATATCCGTGCCCTAGAAGGTGTTTAGGAAGTGCTTAATAATGTTGATAATGGCAGAATGCTTAAAATCAGGGGCTGGATCTAATGGGCAAAAAGGGAAGTTCATCCCTCAGCAGGACAGAGGTCTTTGCTCAGTTAGGCATTGAAGAACCCTTTGAAGGAGCATCTCATGTAGACAGCTTCCTGGCTTGTGGATAACTCCACTCAGAGATATCATGGGATGGAGAGCCAAGACCGCTAGAACAGGTCAGATTTCAGTTTGGGGGACCAGAGAGGACTGCAGGGAAGAAAAGCATCTCACTTTGACCAAGAACTTTCCTCTCCATTATTACCTTTACTCCTCACCTCCCTTCCTGAGGCAGGTATAGCAGGAGGCATCTCCAATCTATATCTGCAAACCCAGGGCTTGCACAGTGATTGAGTCAGTGGTACTGCTGGGGCAGACTTATGGGTCAGACCTTTCCATAGCATTGAGGATGTCCAGATGGAAAAGCTAAGACAAGGAAAATGCAGCTCTTCTCTGCTCTGACCTGGAGCCTCTCCTGAGGGAATTGTGACCAGGCCTCACCATACCTTTCCACGCAACTTCCTAGCTGAAGAAGTAGCTGTCACAGCAGACCTGGAAATCTCCATGGGGTGCTGCACTGAGCGATGGCTTCCCTCCCTTCCAGCTCTGAGCTTTCAGTGATCTACTTAAAGGCAGAAAAACCAGACCTGGATAGTGTGGTTCCATGGACTGAGCACCAGCCTGCAAATCAAGGGGTTGCTGGTTCGAATCCCAATAAGGGCACATACCTGGGTTGCAGGACAGGTCCCCAGTAGGGGGTGCATAAGAGGCAACCACATATTGATGTTTCTCTCCCTCTCTTTGCCCCTTCCCCTCTCTAAAAATAAATAAAATCTTTAAAAAAATAAATAAAGGCAGAGAAACCAGTTTGAGGTTTAGATCTCTCCTAGTGCTTCTCACAGATAGCACTCCAAGGCCTTCCCTCCTCTAGCCTCTTCTTAGCAATGCTGGGGGTGGATTTGGGAGGGCACTTTTCTTCTTACCTCTTTCAAAGGCCCAGAGTGCCCTTGGATGCTCACTCAGAGACAGAAGAGAACCAAGTCAGGGCCTCCTTGGAAGGCAGGGTGAGAAGGAGGTAGCAGCCCCCTGCCCAGGTTCTGGACTGTTTCCCCAAAGGCTCCAACTCTCCATGGCTGCCCAGACAACGTCTCTGATAAAACTGCAATGTGAGAATGCACATATTGCTCGCGAGGGGGAGTAACGGAAGCCATTTGCTTGAATTAGTTCATCCGCTTGCAGGTTGCCAACTTGGAAAGCAGAGAGCAGCTCTAATGCCAGGAAGGTTTGAGTAGAGGAGGAGGAGGGGGAGAGTTTGCAAGGGGGACTCTTGAACAGTCAGCAAATCATTTGGCAAGTCCTTGCTGAGTCCTCCTCCTTTCTGGCCCAGTGCTGTGCCCTGAGGTCACTACTGCTGCCCTACATTTTCCTCCAGTCTAGCATGAGGTGACAGAGTTCTTAGGGAATACATGAGGCAAGAGATATGAGGACAAGAGCATATGCTCAGCCAGTCAGTTTTGGCTTCCAGGCAGCTTGTGGAACCTTCAGCAACTCACCTAACCATTCATTTGTTTATTCATTCATTCACTCATGAACCATTCCTTCACTTAATAAATATTTATGAAGTACATATTATGGAATGGGCACTAGAGATACAGTGGTAAACATGGCAGGTACTCTACCCTACTGGAGTTTACAGCTTAATGGGGGAGAAAAAGGAAGGGGGATCCATTAGAGAGCGTAGTTAAAATTGGCATTCAGCCCTGACCAGTGGGCTCAGTGGGTTGGGCATCGTCCCACAAAGCGAAAGGCCACTGGTTAAATTCCTGGACACAGTACATGCCTGGGTTGCATATTTGTTCCCTGGTTGGGTGTACAAGAGGCAACTGATCAATGTTTCTCTTTCTCTCTTTCTTCCTCCCTTCCCCTCTCTCTAAAAAAAGGTCTTCATTACTATGAGGCCACACCCTCCCTCTTAAAGATCCACAGATGCTCTCCAGTTAATGCTGCCAAACCTGAAATCTAAGTGTCTTAAAGAAACTGCCAACATTTTGCAGACGTATAAGACTCAAAAATGGGTCCCTAGCACCTCATAAAAACCTTTCCCCTTCACAGGGCCTCTCATGTATAAAGGGAGGTTTGAAGAGGGAAGAAAGAGGGGTCTGAGTTTGCAGTGAGGCCTCTGGAATATCCAGCTGTTCAGTCAGTGTGTCATTCGGTAATCCCTTCCTCCCAACAGCTCCATAAATTTCCTCTCTGTTTTTTAAAATCACAGTAACTTATGAGCAGTTGGTTCTACTTTCCTCCATCGTATGCTCAAAAAGAATCCACTGAGCAGACAAAAACACTGACACTTTTCTGGGAGGTGGAGACTTATGTGTGAACTAGATAGCCATGGCCTCTTGAAAAGCTTAAAGTCTAATTAGTGGAAGTGACAGGGATTTAATTAATTTCATGAACAACTAATTAATTACTATTGTGCTCAATGTTTTGAAAGAGAATATTATAGGGAGACCCTCAATCAATGGACAGGCCAAGTAAGGCTTTCCTGAGGAGGTGACATTTAAAGTTGAAACATGAAGGATGAGCAGAATTTGGCTAGGTGGAGAGGCAGGAGAGGGAGACGTGCTATATTACAGAGGACACAGCAAGCAAAAGCCCAGAGACCAGATTATGAGGCACTTCCAAAGAACAGAAAGCAGGCCAGGGTTGGGGCTGATTAAAGTTAAAAGAGAGAGACTCAGTATGAGTTGTAGGAAATAAATGGGGCCTCATAGGCCATGAGGATTTCAGTTGCAGCTGAAGAAATTTGGGGAGCCACTAACTGGCTTCTGACAGTAGACAGAATCAGGTTTGCAATGGCTTTAGGGGGCAGCCAAGAGTGGAAATGGCAAGAGAGTTGGAAAGCTGCTAGAGTTGTTCAGGTGGGAGATGATGACAGAAGCTTCAAATAGTGGGACATGGTGAAGATGGAGAGCAGTGGACAGAGTCTAGATGCATTTAGGAAGTAGAATCAACAGGACATGTGGTGCATTTTCTATGGAGCTTCAGAGAAAGGACGCTTTGTTCTCGTTCTCTAGAGTCCAGGGTGAGAACATATAAGAGAAAATCTTCAGAACTTAGGGCTTGATAGACTTCTTAGACATACCAAAATCACTTTCCTTAAATGAAAAAAAGAATCAAACTGTCAATACTTGCAAGGACTTGGATAGATATCAAAGGCATGATGCTCAGTGAAAAAAACAACCTCTAAAAGTTATGTACTATATGATTCCATGTTATAACATTCTTCAAGTGACAAAATTATAGATATGGAGAACAGATTAGTAGTTTCCAGGGGTTGGGGTTGGGTGTGGGCAGTGAGTGATGTGACTATATAAGGAGAGCTTGAGGGAGATTTTTGTGGTGATAGAGTAGTTCTGTATTGTGATTATGGTGGTGGTTACACATGTGATAAAATTACATAGAAGTACATACACACATTGTACCAGTGTCAATTGCACTTGCTTTCAACACTGAACTATATTAACATAAGATTTAACCAGTGGGGAGAAATGGATGAAAAATACACAGAAACTCTCATTTTCACAACTTCCTGTGAATCTATAGTTATTTAAAAATTTAAAAAAAAATTGAGCCCTAGCTGGTGTGGCTCAGTGGAGTGAGTGCTGGCCTGTGAACCAAAGGATTTCAGGTTCCATTCCCAGTCAGGGCACATGCCTGAGTTGCTGGCCAGGTCCCCAGTAGGGAGCAAACGAGAGGCAACCACACGTTAATATCTCTCTCCCTTTTTCCTTCTCTTCCCCTCTTTCTAAAAATAAATAAACCAGCCCTGGCTGGTGTAGCTCAGTGGATTGAGCGCGGGCTGGGAACCAAAGGGTCCCAGTTCGATTCCCAGTCAGGGCACATGCCTGGGTTGCAGGCCACATCCCCAGGGAGGGCCCTGTGAGAGGCAACCATACATTGTTCTATCTCTCCCTCTCTTTCTCCCTCACTTCCTCTCTAAAAATAAATAAAATCTTAAAAAAAATATATAGCCCTGGCTGGTGTAGCTCAGTGGATTGAGCGCGGGCTGGGAACCAGACGGTCCTGGTTCGATTCCCAGTCAGGGCATATGCCTGGGTTGCGGGCCAGGTCCCCATGAGGGCCATGTGAGAGGCAACCATACATTGCTGTTTCTCTCCCTCTCTGTCTCCCTCCCTTCTCCTCTCTCTAAAAAATAAATAAATAAATAAAATAAAATAAAAAATAAAAATAAATAAACCAAATCAAGAAAAAAATAAATATAAATATTTGAAAAGAAAGAGACCAAACATGGTGTCAGGCATGTAGAAAGCATTTGATGAAATGAAGCAATTGTTAAAACAAGATGTTGCCCACTGTTTTCAGTTTCCCTGTGGGCAGGAAACTAAAAGGGCCTGTGTCTAGGGTGACATTCATGAGTCTGGGAGACTTAGGCTATGTCAAATAGAGGAAACAGAAGGAGGGAAGAGAGGGTAAGGGAATCCACAAAGGCTTGTTGTTAAATTAAAAGTACCAACTGGACTAATTAGAAGTTGGGATTACACAAGAAGTAGTTTTAAAGGACTTTGAAAGACCAACCTGCATTTATGAATTTGTTTACAGATCATTAACTCTTTAACTGAAAGCCTGAGGAGTGAAAGTCAGGGAATTCTTTTTTTTTTTTAAGATTTTATTTATTTATTTTTAGAGAGAGGAGAAGGGAGGGAGAAAGAGAGGGAGAAATAACAATGTATTGTTGCCTCTCACATGGCCCTCACTAGGGACCTGGCCTGCAACCCAGGCATGTGGCCTGCAACCCAGGCATGTGCCCTGACTGGGAATCGAACTGGGACCCTCTGGTTCCCAGCCCGCGCTCAATCCACTGAGCTACACCAGCCGGGCCTGGTCCTGGTTCAACTCCTCCTGATGAAAAAGATACTTTTTTCTTGTGTGTGGAGTGCCTGGGGATTCAGAGGGGGTGTAACAGGTGAATCTTTCCCATCCAGTTCTTTCCTGTCTATCGGATGTTGCTTGGTGTTTCCCCCTTAGATTTTCAGCTTAAGGTCAGACTCCTTGTTACAACCCTAATTTTATCTAAGCATAGATTTTAATAGGGGGAAACTATGAAAGCTCTCAGTTGAGGGAAAAAGGGAATAGAGGATATGGGTAAGAAGGGGGAGAAATCTTCCCTTTGTGGCCTTCGAAAACAACTGATGATGTCAAGGTACATTGCCCACCCACCTTTTTCACCGCTGAGAGCTCAGTTCAGTAGAGCACAGCAAGGAGTCCTATTATGGTGATATGATGATGATGATAATGATGATGATATGAGCTATCATGTTTTAAGTGCCTACTGTGTGCCAGGAACTATGCATACATTTTGTCTAATTTTCACAACATATCTTACAAAGAAGGTACTATTTAAAATTTTCGAATTGATTTTAGAGAGAAAGGAGAAAGAGAGAAACATCTATTTGTTTTTCCACTATTTTATGCATTCATTGTATGTGCTCTGACTGGGGATCGAACCTGCAAACTTTGCACGTCGGGGTAACTCTCTAACCAACTTAGCCACCCAGCCAGGGCAAGAAGGTACTATTTTTAGCACCTCTTTAAAGATGTAGAAACAGCTTCAGAGAGGCCAAGAAACTGTACAGCCAGGTTAGGAACCCAGGACTCATCTGACCCCAAAGGACCGCTTTGAAACAGACTAGAATAGGGAGGACCTCATCCAGTAAATGAGTCAGGGAAGGCTTCCCAGAGGTAGAGTCCAAAGAACTCTTCTTTGGATAGCCCCTCCATGCTTGGGAGCCAGCCAGAACTTGCTCACCCATAGCACTTAGGCTCCCATTTCCTTGATAACAGGCTGTAAGTTAGAGATCAGATAAAGAGCCAGGGGATGATCAGAATCCCATGTTGGTGCATGATTGATTTCAAACTTCTTGCTTTATCAAGTTGGGCATCTGCCAACCCTCACCCAGAAACCTAGGTGACCTAAAATCTGAGTAGCATATTTTCAGAGTGCCTATCCTTCCCCTTATTTGCTAAGCTTGAACTTCCATCCATCCTTTAGCTTATGGCTCCCTGTTTTCCTGTGTGGGGAAGAGAACAGCTAGATTCCCTCAGCTGCTCAAATGCACCTCAACCCACCCAGGAGAGGCATGCTATGGTGTTCTCACAGTGAATTCGAAATGAATCTCAAATAGGAAAAAAACTCCTGATAGATATGGAGATGAAGAGAGGTAGGCAACTTAGAAGGGAGAAAGACAAGGCTGGGGTGAGGGCAGGGTTGAATGATCGTGGTGTGCTAGTGGTTACTAACTTTGTGGATGAATGAGAGGAAAAAGTCAGTGTCTGTGAAAGTAGACAAAGAGTAGGCTTAAAGTCTTTTTTAATTAAAAATATGTTTATTAATTTGAGAGAGAGAGAAAGAGAGAAGATTGATGTGAGAGAGAAACATCAATTGGTTGCCCATATATGTGCCTTGACTTGGGATTGAACACAAAATCTAGGTATTTTCCCTGACCAGAAACCGAACCCACAACCTTTGGTGTACGGGATGACACTCCAACAACCGAGCCACACTGGCTAGGGCCAGGCTTAAAGTCTTTATGCAAAGAATACCAACAAATGGAAGCCTGACCACTAAGGAAATAACTATAAGTAAGAACATTAAGTTAGACCTGGCTGGTGTGGCTCAGTGGATTGAGTGCTGGCCTGCAAACCAAAGGGTCACCAGTTTGATTTCCAGTCAGGGCACATGCCTGGGTTGCAGGCCAGGGCCCCAGTGTGGGGCGCACGAGAGGCAACCACATATTGATGTTTCCCTCTTTCTCTCTCCCTTTCTCTAAAATAAATAAATAAAATCTTTAAAACAAAGAACACTAGGTTAATAATAGTTTATTCTGGGAATGTGGATGTGTATACATAAATATGTATATATATAATATAGTACAATAATATGATATGAAAATAAAATATATAATATAATATATAATATATTGACAAAGAGAGAAGCTTCCCTTACTATCCTGGAGTTGGCCTGGCATTATCAGTTAGGTCTTGGTGTGGCTAGCAGCTGGCCCTGCACTCACAACTCATCATTGGTCTTCTCTTGTTGAACATAAACAATTTCATGAACATCAGCGTCAGACAAGCTCTCTCTGTGACAGTTGTGGACCAAGTCAAAAACAAGACCACTCCTTAATCATATCTGAACTCAGACAAAACGTGAACATTGTCCAAACCACAGAAATGACCGAACATCGCCCTCTCCTGGCTAATATGAGTAGCTGCTTCTTCTTTACCACCCAGAGCTTTGGCCTGGCTGTAATTTACCCTCCTTCCGATAAGATTTATTGAAATACCCAGTCATAAAATTGGCTCTGCTTCCTAATATCATCCAATCCAGAGTCCAAATCCCATTAGCACTTTCTACTGTCTTCTCGAGGTAGCTATGGCTCCTGATAGTTTGATTATTCCTTTCTTCCTAGCTGCTGGAGTGAATTGAGTGTGTGTGTGTGTGTGTGTGTGTGTGTGTGTGTGTGTGTGTGTGTGTGTGAGAGAGAGAGAGAGAGAGAGAGAGAGAGAAATATATAAACAGACATAAGGGTATCTCACACACGTAGTTTTTTCCTACATGATTTGGTCTTAGTTTCAAACTCGTCATTTAACATTAAAATGAAGCCTTGGTTGGACCTCTGAAAAACGGTGAAATCTCATTAATGGAAAGAGCTATAGTTCACTATACATGAGGAGCACAGGTGGCTGAAGTTTAACTTTGCTTCAGCTATACAAAAAGAGTAAGCTATGAAAATTAATCATCTGAATCAAAATGGCTGGAGCTAGTTCAACTAGTTTAGAAGCACCATCATTTGCATGCTAATTATGTGCTAATTACCTTATTTATTCATTAACAGAGATTGAGGAAAACTCTACTTAGTTACATGCTTTTAGGCACTAGTTGAAGTTGCTGTTTACTTGAAAATAACTTAATCTTTAAAGATTTTATTTATTTATTTTTAGAGAGAGGGAAAGGGAGGGAGGAGAGAGAAACATCAATGTGTGGTTGCTTCTCACACGCCCCTTACTGGGGGCCTGCCTGCAACCCAGGCATGTGCCATGACTGGGAATCGAACCAGAGACCTTTTGGTTTGCAGGCCAGGGCTCAATCCACTGAGCCACACTAGCCAGGGCAAAAATAACTTATTTTTAAACAGCCTATGAATTGTACATCTTACTAGTGGGCCTTCAGCTACTAATTATTTAGAAACAGTGAGACCAACAACCCATCACGTATGTTTGGGGTTCTTCAGTTCATTCATGGGGCAAAGGCACAGGAATCAATACAGTCATTCAGGCCATTTCGGCAAATAAGTAATTTCATAACTCTCCACTACTGGGGCAGTTCTGAGCCCCATAGCTCACTCCTCTCTAATCCAGTGTTTCTCCACCTTACATTTTTTATGTTTGGGGGCTGGACAATTGTTTGGGGATTGGGGGAATCTGTCTTGTGTATTATAAGATGTTTAGCAGCATCCTTGCCCTCTATTCACTAGATGCCAAGTGGCACACCCCCTCTCCACACACCTATGTGACAATCAAAATTGTTTCCAGACTTTGGCAAATGTTCCTGGGGGGCAAAATTGTCCAGTTGAGAATCACTATTCTAAGCCCACTGTTTTCCTAAATGGCTCTTTTGCCTCCTGTCCTCACTCACTTAAAATAGATAATGGAGTGTTGTTTGAAGTATTGACGCTAAGCCTATTGCTGCCCCTACACAGGTGAAACGGCCACCCCAAAACAAGGAGCAGTTGAAGGAATGAGGCTCAGGACAACCCCCCAACCAACCTATTGCAGTGGAGGAGGATTTCTGGGTAGCTATCATTGTCCCCTTGGACTTTGGGGGATTTCTAGAAGTGAGCTTTGCTTAACTCTCTTTGCTAGACAATTGTAGGTGAGACCCTTGCCTCCCAGCTGTCTAAGTACTCAGTACTGGGCACCTGCTCTGTGTTGGCCCTGGGTTAAGGAGATGGCTTACGCAGACAAATAACAGACAACCCAATACAGTCTGACTACAAGTCTGAGAAAGAAAAGCCCGAGGATACTGTGAGTTTCCTAAAAGGGGAACCTGGTTGAGCTTGAGAGGTCAGGGAAGGGGCCCCAGAGGTGATATTTGAGCTCAGTTGTAAAAAGAATAGAAATTAGCAAGGCAAAGGCTAAACTAGGCTGGACTGCACTGTGCTGTGCTGGGCTAGGCTGGGCTAGGCTAAGGTCAGAGAGGAATCTAGAAGAGATGGATGGACTAGCATTGACTGTGTGTGGAGAGTAATAGTAACCCCAAGTTGTTGAGTATTTCCCCAGCTTTAGGGGAGGAGAGATAAAAAAGCCTGCTCAAGAAGGGCTGTTTATGCCAAGCTAAGAAGGGTGTTCTTGCTCTTGAAGGGTTGTAGTTGTAGGGGTCCAGAACAAGTCACCCCAAGGTATGCTCCTGTGGTATGCAGATTGCTTTGAGCTAAACATCTTTAGCTGCAGGCTCAGGAGAAACTTCTGCCTCCCCACCCCGCAACTTAACTGCCTAGAGGAATTTGAATTAGAGGCAATGCCTACAAGAGATTATCTGTAATAACATTTTCTACCCACCTATATGGCAAGACAAACTTCTATTTACTAAAGGTCTACTCTTCTTTATTGTTAAGATTTTATTTATTTTTAGAGAAAGGGGAAGAGAGGGAGAAAAAGAGAGAGAGAAACATCAATGCATGGTTGCCTCTCATACACCCCCACCTGGGGACCTGGTCTGCAAACAAGCTGTGTGCCCTGACTGGGAGTCAAACCGGCAACCCCTTGGTTCACAGGCCAGCATTCAATCACTGAACCACACCAGCTGGGGCAAGGTTTGTTTTATAACCCTGGATTTGGACCATCTTGGTGACTGTTCTATGTACCCTTGAAAAAAATGTGTATTTTGTTGGAGTCGGTGGAGCATCCTAGAAATATCAGTTAGATCTAGCTGAATGATGATGTTGTTGAGTTCTATACTTTTGCTGATTTGCCTCAGACATCTACATTTTCAACCAGATTTAGTAAAATAAAACCTTCACTTGAGACCTACCCACTTCTCTGGGGACAGAATAAGCGATGATGAAAGTCTAATTTAAAGGGCAACAAGAAAAAGGACATCCTGACCCCAAGTCTCTCCCACACAGGTACAGAAAAAGAGGGCTTTCGCTGATCTGAAACTCCATGTTCTTTGGGACCAAACACCTGGGATTAGATACATTTAGCTAATGAAATCTTTCCACCCACAGAGCAGGCTGTTAAGATTAATTGGTCTGCAAGACAGTTTTGATTAGGGAAAGGGGGCACAAGCTGGTGAAGCATTACACTGCAGTTTCTGTTAAAATTGTTCCTGTTACAATTTTGCCCAAGGTCCACCCCTGACTCTGAACGCCTGTGGGAGCCTAGTGTGAAAGTCCTCAGAATGCTGGCAGCTCCAGGGCATGTGGGAATGAAGAAAACCTTGATGTTCCTCAATTTTCCTGATCTGCCCTGGACCTTCACCTCAGAATAGTCCTGCCCAGCCCAATGCCCACGCTCATCTGGGCACAGTACTCCAGAGTACAGGTCGCCAGGAAGATCAAAGCCAAAGGATCAAAGACAGCACTTCCCTTCCTTTCTTCCCTGAAGCAGCAGCAGTATGGGCCACAAGTTCCTCCTAGAATGTTCTGTTTGTTCATTCCAGCCCCAAGAAGCACACTGCCCTCTCCTCCTGTCTAAGCATGGGTTCCACAAGCCCCCAGCCTCACATTTCCTGCTACAGTTTTCTCTAGGTGAAAATGTGAGGAAATGGGAGAGGTGCATGAAGAACTCCAAGTGTTATCCAGCTCTCTCATTCCTCATTTCCCCTCTCTCCTCCCAAAGTATGGTTGGAGCACAGGTATAGGTTCCCAAGGGGGTCAGGTACAGGAAGAGGAGGAGAAAACCAGAAGACAAAGCAGTCAAAGGCAGTGGTTCTTAACTATCAGTGGGTCCCATAGTCTTCTGAGAATTTGATAAAAATAGTTTTGGACTTTCTCCTCAGGAAAAAAAATGACTTTGGGAGGGACCCACAGTTATGCCTTCAGTTTTGAGGCGTTTGCAATCCCTAAGGAGTAGTCCTTAGGCCCCACTCTAAGAACTTCTGAATTAGAGGAAGTGGCAACCTATAAATTCTCTTCCCCTTCAGGTGGTAAGAAGCTTCCATTCTTTCTGACCCCTAAGGCGTCTCCTCTTGAGTGGCCAAGATGATGTCTTATGGTTATATACAATGGCAAAATAGGCAGAATATTATGGATCCCAAAATAACCAAAACAATATTGAAAAATAAAAACAAGACTGGAAGACTCATACTTCCTGATTTCAAAACTTATTACGAAGCCAGAGTAACTAAAAGAGTGTGGAATTGGCATAAAGACAGACATATACACCAATGGAATAGAACACAGAGCTCAAAAATAAACCCTCACATAAAGGGTCAAATGTTTTTCGACAGGGGTGCCAAAATGACTCAATGGAGGAAAGAACAGTCTTTATAACAAATGCTGCTGGGAAAACTTGATGTCCACATGCAAAAAGAATAAATATGGAAACTTACCTAACATTATATACAAAAATTAACTCAAAATGGTCAAGTACTTAAATGTAAGACCTAAGAAAATAAATCTCTTAGAAGAAAACATAGGAGAAAAGCTTCATAACCTTGGATTTGGCAATGATTTCTTGGATATGACACCAAAGGCATGGGCGAGAAAATTAAAAATAGACAAAGTAGACTCAATGAAAATTTAAAAGTTTTGTACATCAAAAGACACTATCAACAAAGTAAAAAGGTAAGCCACAGAATGGAAGAAAATATTTGCAAGTCATGTATCTGATAATTTATTAATGTCCAGAATATATAGAGAATTCGTAAAGCTCAACAACAACAAACCTGTTTCAAAAATAGACAGATAACTTGAATAGCCATTTCCTCAAAGATATACAAATGATCCTGACCAGTGCGGCTCAGTTGGTTGGGCATCGTTCAGCAAAGCAAGGGGTCACCACTTTGATTCCCAGTCAGGGCACATGGCTGGGTTGCGGGTTTGGTCCCTGGTCAAAATGTGTGCACGAGACAAACAATTGATGTTTCTCTCCCTCTCTTTCTCTTTCCCTTCCTTTTCCTCTAAAAATAAATAAGTAAAATTTTTAAAAAAGAAGATATACAAATGACCAACAACCACATGAAAAATGCATGAAATCACTAATAATTAGGGAAATGCAAATCAAAGGCACAATGAGATACCACTTCACACCCATTAGGACAGCTGCCATCAGAAAAACCCAGAAAACAAGTGTTGGTGAGGATGTGGAGAAATTGGAACTTTTGTGCACTGTTGATGGGGACATAAAAAGGTACAGCCACAGCAGAAAACAGTATGGTGATTGCTCAAAAAAATAAAAATAAAATTACTGTATGATCCAGTAATTCTACTTCTGGGTATATACCCAAAAGAACTGAAAGCAGGGTCTCGAAAAGATATTTGAACACCCATGTTCATAGTAGCATTATTCATGATAGCTAAAACATGGAAGCAACCTTAGTGTTCATTGATGGATGAATGGATAAGAAAAATGTGATATATACATACAATGGAATATTATTCAGCCTTATAAAAAAAGGAAATTCTGTAATATGCTACAACATAGATGAACCTTAAGAATACTATACTAAGTGAAAAGAGCCAGTCATAAAAAGACAAATACTGTACATGATTCCACTTATATGAGGTAGAGTATTAAAAAATCATAAAGACAGAAAGTAGATGGTGGACTTCTGGCCAAGACTGGGGCATAGGTAGATATACTCTGTCTCCTTGCACAACCAAAAAAATGAAAACAACAAATTTAAAATACAAAAACAACCAGAATTGCCAGAAAACCAAACTGTATGAAAGTCCGACAACCAAGGAGTTAAAGAAGAAACATTCATCCAGACTGGTAGAAGGGGTGGAGATGGGCAGCCAGGGCAGAGAGGACACAAGGCAAGGCGGCGGATGGCGGTCCCACATTTGTGTGAAGATAAACCGGGAGGAACAACAGGGGAGCAAGACAGCCTGAGCAACCCAGGGTTCCAGCGTGGGAAAAGAAACCTTCAAAACCTCTAGCTGTAAAAAACCTGTGGGGGTTGCAGTGGCAGGAGAAACTCCCAGCATCACAGGAGAGTTTGTTGGAGAGACCCACAGGGTCCTAGAACGTACAAAAGCTCACCCACCTGGGAATCAGCACCAGAAGGGCCCAATTTGCTTGCGGGTAGCAGAGGAAGTGACTGGAAGCAAGCTGAGAGCTGAGCACATGGCATTGTTCCATCTCTAACCCCTCCCGCACATACAGTGCCACATGCAGTGATGTGGGTTGCCCCACCCTGCTGAATACCTAAGGCTCTGCCCCTTACTACATAACAGTTGTGCCAAGACAAAGAAATATGACCCAAATGAAAGAGCAGATCAAAATTCCAACAATAGAACTAAGCAATGAAGAAATAGCCAACCTATCAGATGCACAGTTCAAAACATTGGTAATCAGGATGGTCACAGGAATGGTTGAGTATGCTCGCAAAGTAGAAGAAAAAGTGAAGGCTATGCGAAGTGAAATAAAGAAAAATATACAGGGAACCAACAATGAAGGGAAGGAAACCAGAACTCAAATCAGCGATTTGGGGCATAAGGAAGAAATAAACATTCAACTGGAACAGAATGAAGAAACAAGAATTCATAAAAATGAAGTGAGGATTACGAACCTCCAGGACAACTTTGAACGTTCCAACATCCAATTCATAGGGGTGCCAGAAGGAGAAGAGGAAGAACAAGAAATTGAAAACTTATTGGAAAAAATAATGAAGGAGAACTTCCCCAAGCTGGCAAAGGAAATAGACTTCCGGGAGGTCCAGGAGGCTCAGAGAGTCCCAAAGAGGTTGGATCCAAAGAAGAACACACCAAGGCACATCATAATTACATTACCCAAGATTAAAGAGGAGAGAATCTTAAAAGCAGCAAAAGAAAGGGAGACAGTTACCTACAAAGGCGTTCTCAGAAGACTGTCAGCTGATTTCTCAAAAGAAAACTTGCAGGCAAGAAGGAGCTGGAGAGAAGTATTCCAAGTCATGAAAGGCAAGGACCTACATCCAAGATTACTTTATCCAGCAACGCTATCATTTAGAACGGAAGGGCAGATAAAGTGCTTCCAAGATAAGGTCAAATTAAAGGAGTTCATCATCACCAAGCCCCTATTATATGAAATGTTAAAGGGACTCATCTAAGAAAAAGAAGATCAAAACTATGAGCGGGGGGAAAGATGGCGGTGGAATAAGAGGGAGCAGGATTGGCTTCCTCCAGCCCACTGGTGGGATATCTGGCTGATTTTCTGAGGAGCGGAGCGATCGCCCAGATTTATTTCAGGAAGATTGGCGAACAGGATTGCGCATAAATCTGAAAGATCAGCAGGTGAGACATTAAGACCTGGAATTGTGAAGAGAATAGAGTGGGACCCAGACAAGAGTCAGCCCAAAAAACAGAGACAGTGACACAAAATTAACTTCGCTGCTCCAGAGAACTTGACAGATCAATTTAAGAATCAGAGGCTAGCAAGAAGAATCCCACAAACAATGGGAAGACAAAGAAACAATCCCCAAATGGAAGGAAAGGAGGAAGCCCCAGAAAGAATGATCAATGAAACAGAGGCAAGCCAACTATCAGATATAGAGTTCAAAGCATATGTTATCAGGCAGCTCAAGAAACTCGAGAAGCTTGATGAACTCACAGAAAACTACCAGAAACTACAGGGAAACTATAATGAACTCACTGCAAAATATGTCAGCATGAAAAAGGAAATAGAAACTATTCACAAGGGCCAAGAGGAAATGAAGAATACAATATCTGAACTGAAGAACACAATAGAAGGAATCAAAAGCAGGCTCGATGAGGCAGAACCGGATCAGTGAGCTGGAGGACAAGGTTGAAAAAAACACTCAAAAAGAGCAAGAACAGGAAAAGAGGCTCATAAAGAATGAAGAGGTATTAAGGGAAATGCAGGACAACATGAAATGTAACAATATTCGTATAATAGGGATACCAGAAGGAGAGGAAGAGCAGCAAGGGATGGAAAACCTGTTCGAAAAAGTAATGATGGAAAACTTCCCTAATCTGATGAGAGAAAAAGCCACACAAATCCAGGAAATACAGAGAGTCCCATTCAAAAGG
>PVJI01016379.1:0-38415 GCA_004026765.1 Micronycteris hirsuta
GGTTAAAGGATTTTATGAGACAAGGTAATTCATATCCACATGATATTGAAAAGGTCTGGTTCCTTTATGACCCTCACACTGAGTAACTGATCCCATGGTAACTGAAAACGTTTTGTTGTGAACAGGTCCATAGTGAATAACCGATGGCCATGATATACTCATCACCTTGGTACATGATGATACTGTTGCCTTTGTTAATCACAGAATAAGCTACTATTATAGTTTGAAGATGCAGTGCTACTTTAAGCATGCCCAGGTTTCAAAGCCTGCTCCTTGGCTCTAACTTGAGACATAGATGACATACGTAAATGAAATTTTTTCAGGAGACTCTTTTCTGAATGTTCTAGAATTCATGATAAGTGGCGGATGAGAAATACCTTCACAATTTCCTTTTTGAAGAAATGCACAAAAGCTATTGATATAATCTTGATCAATTCCATGGGTTGGTGATCTAGATAAAATGTTAAGTCTATTATATACACTAATTTTCTCTATAGCTAAAATTCTTCCTGTTTTTGAAACAAGTATTCTATAAATGACCTTACCATCTGTTTGAATGTAAACAAGCTATCATTCTATGGGTTATATATGGAATTGGTCTATTAGAAATAAATATAAAATACAGGATGGGGCAAAAAGTGGATTTACAGCATTTACAGAAAGTAATTTAAAAAACTAGTAAGTAATAATACAAGAATAAACTGTGTTGTGTACTCACAACTATAAACCTACTTTTGCCCCACCTTGTAATTTAATTTTTTTTTTCCAGGCATAACGTGCAACATATATCCTTTCACATCTTTTAACAGCTTTTGAAGTTCACAATTTTTATTTTATCTTTAATTAATAAAAATCTAGGTCATTTTGAAAGTTCAGTGTTAACGTGAATTTGAATTTAACGTCCTTCTCTACCCTGACTTTAGATTCTGGTTGTGTCTCTGCTTGGAGCGCGGGGAAAGGCCCAGTGACCCATGACCAGCACGTCTGTAATATTAGCAGGCGGAGCCCTACAGACAGGGGAGCAAATGGTGCTTATTATGATAATGTTTTCATTGACCGCGGGAAATGTCAGTCTGTCGGAGTTCATCTTCTGCTAGTGGACCCTAATTTCACCAAAGTGATTGTCTTGGGAAAACATTCGAGTTTCTTTAAGAAGAGTGTTCAGTTTTATCCCATTTCTTCCATGTATGAGCAACCATGAAGAGAGGGATTGCTTGATGTTTCTTCAGTCTCACCAGTGGTGCATGTCTCCAAGTCATTCTTGGTTAGGTTGTCTACTTAATAGACTTGATGGCCCTGGGTGTTTTCTTGTGTTTTCTACCTCTGTGTTTGTGCTCCTTCACAAGAAATGCCAAGTTCCTCCTCTGCAGGTTTTGAGGGAAGGCTTCCAAGAGCTAGGATTATGATGGGGAGGAGGGCTGTAATTTCTCACTAGAATATTATAATTGGTCCCTTGCTCTTTCTTCTGACTCAGGCTTTTCCAACAAGTTTCAAGTCCTTAGAAAGTTATGGACTAGAAATGTAGACTGAGCTCAAAGTTTACATACTGCCTCAAAATGTGAGGGTTATATGTTAAGTGCTCCTAAGAATTACCTTTTTATAATCAATGTCATTCTAATTGTGGCACAAAGATGGAACAGGACTCTGTAGCTCACGAGTTATACAGTCACCTTTCTTTCCACTCAGTACCTCAAATACCTGTCCCTCTGGGTAAAGAGAGGAAGCATTTCCCCTGTCCTCAGCATTTGAGTAGTTGAGGTGGAACTCTCTACCTTGATACGTGACTTGAGGGCAGGGGAAATGCTTCCTCACTTTACCCAGAAGGAAATCTTTTTTCTCAACACTACCATTTACTTCTTATAAAGTGGAAAGCTTTTATGTTTGTATTGAAATATCCTCTCTGTTTTCCCTTTTATCCCCTCTCGTTAAGTTCAGCAGGGAGTAGTGTCAAATGGTGATGGGAGTTGTAAGAGTGGAAGATGTGAGCTATTATAGTAGATCTGATTTTATTGACCCTTGTTATGCCCTCAGTGATGTGTCTGGCCTAATTATATTTGGCAGTCTTTAAAAGTAGAATAATTGGCACTTTTGATTTGAATCTTTGAGCCCGAGTCAAAATTATCTTATAAATTTAATTACAGTTAAGCAGCAATATTCTTTCAGACTGTGTCTAAATTAGAGATCAGCAAACTATGGCCGATAGTCTAAATCTTCTCACCAACATTTAAAAAAAATATTTTTTAAATTGATTGTACTGTTACAGAAGTCCCAATTTTCCCTCCTTTGATCCCCTCTACACAGCATCCCTCTCTCCCCCCCTCTAGTGATCATGTACATGGTTCACGTACACACATTTTTTGTATTTCCTATCCTTGCTCTTAACATTCCCTGCCTATTCTGTGACTACCAATTGGTACATCTTATTCACTTCACCTTTGCCCCCATTCTCACAGATTCCCCTCCAACTGGGCACAAATCCCAATGTTCTCTATACCTATGATTCTGTTTCTGTTCTGCTTGTTTGCTTAGTTTTTTAGATTCAATTCTTGATAGTTAAGTATTTATTGACATTTTAATGTTCATAGTTTTGATCTTATTTTTCTTAAATAAGTCCCTTTAACATTCCATACATAGCGGTTTAGTGATGATGAACTCCTTTAGCTTTACCTTGTCCAGGAAGCACTTTATCTGTTCTTCCATTCTAATTGATAGCTTTGCTGGATGGAATAACCTAGTTTTTAGGTCCTTGTTTTACTTATCTTTGAATACTTCTTGCCAAACCCTTCTAGTCTGCAAAGTTTCTTATGAGAAATCAGCTGACAGTCTTATGGGAACTCCTTTGTAGGTAATTATCTGCTTTTCTCTCTTCGCTTTTAAGATTCTCACTTCATCTCTAACCGTTGGCATTTTAATTATCATGTGTCTTGGTGTGGCCCTCTTTGCATCCATCTTGTTTGGGGCATTCCGTGCTTCCTGGGCTTTATGTCTATTTCCTTCACCAAATTAGGGAAGTTTTCTTTTATTATTTTTTCAAATAGCTTCCAATTTCCTGCCCTTTCTCTTCACCTGGAACCCCTATTATGTGAATTTTAGAACTCTTGAAATTGTCCCTTAGGCTCTTACATTACCCTCGAATTTTGGATTCTTTTTTCTTCTTGCTGTGCTGATTGGATGTCTTTTTCTTCCTTATGTTCTAAATCATTGATTTGATTCTTGGCTTTATCCATTCCACTGTTGATTCCCTGTAAATTGTTATTTATTTCAGTTAGTATATCCTTCATTTCTGCCTGGGTCTTTTTTATGCTGTTGAGGTACCCACTGAGTTCCTTGACCATCCTTATAACCAGTGTTTAGAATTCTGCATCTGATAGATTGTTTGTCACCATTTTATTCAGTTCCTTTTCTGGAGTTTTGTTTTGTTCTTTCATTTGGGCCATATTTCTTTGTCATCTCATTTTGGCAGTCTCCCTGTGTTTGTTTCTATGTAGTAGCTAGAGATCCTTTGACTCTGTCTTGGTAGTGTGGCCTAAAGTGGTAGGTGTCCTAAAAGGTCCAGTGGCACAGACTCCCCTATCTTCTAAGCTGGATCCTTAAGGTGCGCCCTCCATGTGGGCTGAGTATACCCTCCTCTTGTACATGAGCCTCGATTGCTGTCAGCAGGTCAATGGGAGGGATTTATCCAGTCCAGACAGCTGGTAGAACTGGCTGTAACCCTTGGCCAGCCACCACCTCCCTCTGTGGCTTGTGGAGGTGGTTGGGTGGTACCCCAACATGGTCTGTAATTGTCTGCTGGGTGCGCAGGCTCTGGGGTTTCCCTGGTGGTGCAGGCCAACACCAGCCTCCACCTTTGCTCTGTCTGGGGCCCTTTGGTGTCAGCTCTAAAGTGATCTGTAGATGGCTTCTATTACTACCAGGCCAGGGGCCACTCAGGGAGAGGTAGGGTCTGGGCTCAGTTGTTGCTTGTTTGAGTGGGTTTAGGATGGTCCAAGCCTGTACCTAGCCCAGACTTTCATATGAAAAAGCCACTGTTACAAGGGTGGGAGTGTTACTTGGGTGGGCGCATAAGTTGGACCCTTAGGTAATCATCAGAGCAGGGCTCACTGTGTGAGCCAGGTTGATGGAGATTCAGATATGGTGCTGCTGTACTGAGGCTCTGTGTAGGGGAGGGCTCAGAAGAGGTGCAATGGCTGCTGTCTGCAGTTCTCTCTGGGAGGAAGCTGTCCCTCAGCTCTGGCTCTGTTGCCAGATACTTCAGTTCCTTTCTATATGCCACTGGTACCCTTCAAACTGCTGCCCCAGTGCTGGAGCCCAGAGAGAACGAATCTGCATTAGCCTGTGTGCAGTGTGAGGGCCTTTAAGAGGAGAGGCCTGAGAATCCCACAGTCTCTTCCTTTGATCCAAACCCATTGGTTTTTACATCCAGAAGTTAGGAGACTTATCTTCCTGGCACTGGAACCCTGGGCTGGTTTGTCTGGTGTAGGGGTGGGAATCCCTTGCTCCTGAGCCATCCTCTGTTTTATATCCACCACACATGGGTTTGTGACCAGTGGGTTGAGCGTATCCACCTCTCCACCCCTTTGTACCTCCTACCTGTCTAGATGAATGTGGTTTCTTTAATTCCTTAGTTGCTGGACTTCCATACAGCTCAATTTTCTGATGGTTCTGAGTGGTGTTTGTTCTATATTTTAGCTGTAATTTTGCTGTGGTTGTGGGAGGAGGTGAACCGTGTTTACCTATGCCTCCATCTTATGGTTTCTTCACCAATATTTTTTGTAAATGATGTTTTATTGAAACATAGCCATGCTCATTTGGTTATTGTTTATGGCTTCTTTTGTTCTATAGTAAAAAAAAATGAGGAGTTATGATAGTGACTTTATGGCCCACAGGTCTAATATGTTTATTATCTGAATCTCTATAGACAAAGTTTCCTCATCCCTGGTCTAAATAATTTCTGCAGGTATATTCTTCATTTTATTATTGTTATTTTTATAATACAACCAGAATAAAATTAGAGTGCTATAGGTACCAAGGAGAGGTACATACGTATCTTAGGTTGGGGTTTGTATTGGTAATTTCTACAGACATCACTGTAAACTACAGAAAGGAGTAGGGAAAGAAGTATAAAATAGGTGACTGGGAGCTATCTATGTACAGGTAATACTGGGGATGGGAGGATAAGAATAAATTTACTCTAGAGAAATCTGAACCACATGATATAATGATGACTAAGCAGGTTAATTCCTGATTGCGTTTTGACACCTATATCTGTGTGGAATTTTAATAGATATTGAGAAAACCTAAAAGTGCATGCCCAATCATTAGAAGAACACATATTAACCACAAGGAGATCTACGATCATTTCAAATTGCACACACGAGATCAGTATAGTAGGTGCATATTTTGAAAAGCACGGAGATGATCTTCAAAAAGTTTATTCTTCTAATGGCAACCAATCATTATCCTGATGATAATGGACCAATTCCAAATATGAAACCTATATTCAGAAGATTTAAAATGAAATAAACTTACTCTTCCCACCATGAAATCAGACCAAATTCAATAGCTTAATAAGATAATATGATATATGGTTTAATTAAGCATAATATTGGCCATGGGAGATACATTAAGCGTTGGAAGCTGAATTGAACAGTAAAATATTCAGTGCTATGTTTTTACAGTGAGTTTACTGGAAAGTTATGAAACACAACACAGAGAACCATGTGTTTGTCTTTTTTTTTAAATCCTCACCAGAAGATATTTTTTCAATTTATTTTTAGAGAGTCAGGAAGGAAGAGAGAAAGAAAGAGAAACATCAATCATATGTAACCCAACCTGATCAAACCTGCAACCTAGCCATGTGCCCTGACCAGGAATAGAACCTGCAACCTTTTGGTATATGGAATGATACTTCAACCAATTGAGCCACACAACCAGGGCTGTCTGTCCTCTTCTTGAGTCTAAAACTCTGTAATTGTCTACTGAAATCTAAGACCATGGAACTAAGTGAAGGGATGATTACTGAAATTTCAGTTAGGTCTGCATCTAGAGTCTGGTGTTCGTGTGGTTACAAGTGCTCTTTTACCGTCCCAATTCTTGCCCATATGGCACCTACGATTCTGCTATTAGGTGACAACTGGTTTTCCACTCTGATTCTCTAGATCTCCCCTCCCTTTTATAAATTTTATTTTACTGTGATCTCAGGTATCAGTGGTTGATCCCTGCAATGGATAGTCAGATATCTGAAACGACAAATTATTCTCTGTACATAATAATTATTCTCAATTCACAATATTCTTTGGTATTCTATTTTTTAAATTTTATAGCTATCTACAACAATAATCATAACAATTGTATCTCTAGATTTGTTTCTATATACTTAAGTAGCATTACAATAAAAATAATTTAAGAGGAAAATTGTAGAGGGTCTGTAATTTGCAATTCTTTTTACAGACAAGCTTTTTGATCTTGGACTAGTATATTAGTTACATATTGCCATGTAACAAATTAACCCCATACCTACTGGCTTAAAACAATAAACACTTATCATCTCATGTTTTGTGTGTCAGCCCAGCTCTAATGGTTGTCACTGGATCCTCTGGTTCAGAGTCTCACAGGTGCAATCCAGTTGTCAGCCAGATCTGGGGTCTTTTCTGGCTGTTGACCAGAGACATTAGTTCCTGGTGGTGTGGGCCTCCATGGGGCTACTCCCAATGTGGCAGCTTACTTATTCACAGAAAAGGCACAGAGGCTGACAGAAACAGAAGTCTTAGTCTTTCATGACCTAATCTTAGAAGTGACATTCTATCACTTTGGTCATATTCTGTTGATTTAAAGTGAGTCAGTGGGTCCAGCTCTCACTTGAAGGAAAAGGATTACATAGGAGGGGAAGGATACCACAAGGATGTAATATTTTAATGAGTCAGAAGAAGAGACCTCGTGGTCCATTTATGGCTTATGAATGGCTATACCATGATCCCTCACCTATGTTCCAGAGACCCCTGCAATAGGTGAAAATCCACAAAGTAGTGGTGTTATATTTATTTTATTATTTATATGTATTTTAAGGCTTTATAAACCCTTCCTACACTCCTATTAACCTTTCCCACACTCTTATAAACACTTCATGTGCTCTTAAACACATAAACACAACACTGCAGAGCAACACTACATGCAGCGATCAGACACCGATGTGAAGTGGACAAGGAGAGATGCTGAACGATGTATGGGTACAGTCCGGTAGAGCAAACAGACTGATGCTATGGTCACTGAGCCAATCAGCACTCAGGATACAGAACACAGTGCTGTGGTTGGTCGCCTTCCATTCCATCAGCCAATAGTGTGCCGTGTACAGTGTCACGTTGGCAAACTTGCACAAGCTGTACTGGCATGCTGCATTTCCATTTTGTACAGTATGATATTCATCTGCTGATGAAATACATACTGTGTTTTATTTTGATTTAATATTCTTTTAATATGTTTGAATTAACATTTTTTAAACTTTTTATGTTTTAAATTTTTAGGCAAAAATAATTAAAATCATAAATATTATATAAATACCTATATACCACAAAATCCCGCGATTTAGTGAAAACTCTGCGATACAGAATTAGATTTATTAAAAAAAAAAAAAAACCGCAATACAGTGAAGCCACAGTAAGTGAACCGCAATATAGTGAGGGACGACTGTAGTCCTAGTTTCTTGCTGCTATCTACCACAGAAGTTGCTTAGATGACCATCGTTAAAATCAAACAAACTGTTTTCTGAAGTGTGAATGAGGCTGCTATGAGTTGAGTGGTGTACCTAGGAGTTTGATCCTAAGGACTTACCTACCAGGCCTATGCTATCCTGTCCTAGTAGGTGAGTTCGTTGAAGCTTCAGGGTTTTTTTATTTTCTTATGCTGTTCCATATTCCCATAGAAACCATCTTGTCCTGAGGCTTTTGCCTGAAATACAACATATTACATCTGACATAGTATGTAATATTTTATAAGATGGATCTTAAAATGAGATCTATATTATACAGTGTAATGAAAGAAAACAGCTGGAATCATAAAACTTTTGTGCTAGTGCTGGCTGTGTGACTGTCAGAACTTACATAATTTCTGTGATCCTTCCTTACTGTATCTGTAAAATAAAAAAAAATAGAAAACATTATTTTTTTGAATTAGAAAAGTAAAGTCAAAGGACATATGTGCATAAACAGTTTATAACCCACAGTGCAAACTCAGCAAAGATTAGCTTCCTGTGTTCTCTTGGAAGAGCGATCTATGTTCATTCGGTAAAGGCAGTTGCATTGTAGAAACAGTTTATGTGTCCAGAGTTCAAATAAGAAACAGAACTGTGGGAAATAAATTTCTGTTATTTATAAGCCAAAAAGAAAAAAGAAAAGAAATATGCTTAAGGATTGATGCATTTAATATATTTAGAAGAAATTTTAGTAGGAGATGGGAAGTTCTAATACTTGAAAAGTAAAATATCTAATGTACATTGAACTTTAGATAAAATTCCTCTCTTGAATTTAATGATACAATAAGGAGCAAAGCCACAGGTTACTGAAGGTTACTGTAACTAGTAGGGGTGGGGTAGTTTGGGAGAATGTGTTGGGTTCTTTGCTATATTTAACAGAATGCACTCTAGTTACAGTAGCAAAGAATTAATTAAAAGGTATTTCAAGAATTACAGCATTTCAGAAGTATTGAAGAACCAAGCTTAGGATATATTCCCAGAAGTGAGGTCACTGGGTCATAAGGAAGATCTATTTTTAATTTTTTGAGGTATCTCCATACTGCTTTCCACAGTGGCTGCACCAGTCTGCATTCCCACCAGAAGTGCATGAGGGTTCCCTTTTCTCCACATCCCCGCCAGCACTTGTTGTTTGTTGATTTATTGATGGTAGCCATTCTGGCAGGTGTGAGATAATATATCATTGTGGTTTTAATTTGCATCTCTCTGATGATTAGTGAACCTGAACATTTTTTTCTGTATGTTTATTGGCCATTGGTATGTCCTCTTTGGAGAAGTGTCTATCCAGGTCCTTGGCCCATTTTTTAATTGGTTGGTTGTCTCTGGTGTGTATACAAATTCTTCTGCTACCCAATTCTCTTTTTCAACTCTCCTCAACTGTAATTACAACACAAACTAAGACATGTCTCAATCAATTTGTATAAAGAATTTTTTATATAGAGAAAAAGAAGAACCAGAGTTAGAGACGGATTATATTGGTTCACCAAAGAAGAGCCTACTGACACCACAGCTTAGAATTTATGGAATGCTCTAAACAGAGAATGGATCTTTTAAATACCCTGGGTGACTAAACTTTGGCAAATATCCACTTGAGGAGTAATTTTTAATGGAAGATCCTAATGAACTAGGACTGGGTTGTAAATAAAAGATATATTACTGAGTCCATAGACTTGGGAAATTCTAGGGTACTTTCAACAAGTCATCAGCTCACTGATGAGTTCACAGTCCTAATAAATTGTTTTTCATGAATTTTACATTACATCATGTTGGCTGGTATTTTAGAGAAAGCAATAACTAACTCTTGTCTTCCTACTCTAACTCTGATGCCCAAAGTTTAGAACATGTCAATAAATAAAACAGGGGAAGGAGTGGGGGAAGAAGCAAGAAAGAGGTGTGGCATTATCCATTTTATACACATAAAGCCAACTGGAGAATGTGGTGTTAGATGTGCACTAACAGTGAGCCTCCTGATGCTTCATGTTTCTTCTAAATATATTCTAACAATTGCGTGACCAGATCATTTTGAGTCTGCTCTTCTGGAACAGACCATTTTATCAACCACAAGGAGGAAAGAAAACTAGAAAGCACCTCTGAGTGGAGAAGCAGGGATTGCATGGGATTCTTAGTTGCCTTCAGAGCATATCCCGTTCCTTTCTCCAAATTTACCAACCTGGGGAAGAGTCTAGGAATAGGTAGAGAGAGGCCAGTACTGTTATTCTAGAAGAAATCTCATGAAAGCATGATTCCAGGGTAATGGCGATAACCCTGTAACATGACCCTCATTCTTTCTGGTGTTCATTGTTTGGAGACATACTGGAACCATATTTTATACACACTTGAATGTTAAAGTGTGCATCTGAATATCAGAGCTATTACAGCTTTTCCTGTAATACCATGTGAGCTCAGCTTTGTATTAACAATATTTACAACTAGGCGTTGTCTAGGGGGGATAGTCCCTAGTAATTTAGTCTGCAATATTTCTGGAAGTAAAAAGAAGAGTAAATTTAGTTTCAAAGGGGAATAAATATGGTGAGAACAGCAGCTCTCCAAACTTGGTGCCACTTTTCTCACTCCAGCGTATCAGTAAGCCCTTTGGATGCACAAATTATGAGTTAAACTTCTCTGTTGACTCTCCTCAACCCCTTGTGAGATCTATTGGTTTTTCAACAAATGCCTGGTAGTTGTCAAGTGTGTACAGATTTTTATACTTGTACTGAATACATGTGACTTTTTCCTCTGTATATATTACAGGTAACAAGGTTGAGAACATTTTTTAACAAGGATTCCTCCTACAGTAGACACTGTATTTATTTGAGACTGACTTCTTGAGAAGCTCATTTAAGACAGGACATGAGTCATTGAGCCTGTCAGCTAATATCAATATTTATAAAAAAGGGCATGAATCTACTTTCCAGGTGATAAGGACTTTTCTTTCTGTATCCTGAGTGCAAGAGCGATAGAGGAAAGAGAGAGACGGGAGAAGGATGTATGTATTTAGAGAGCAGGTGGCGGTGGGCCCACTTTCTCTATACTTTTTTCATTGCTGGTAAAGTTGACCAAAATTCTTCATAGGCCTTTTGAGGATTTTGTGGACACCTGTATTTTGAATGAATGAAAAACATGATTTGAAAGTTAAATATGTGCAAAACTATAAAAATTGGAGATTGGGGTATTTCTCAGGTCTTAGCAGAAATTTGACGAGGCTTAAATTTTTCTGTGCAAGGATTCACAGTAACCTTACCTTGCTTTCGAGGGCTGGAAAGGTCCCAGCTAATAACACTTAAGTTGTGCGTGGGTTTTGACTAGCCTCTGGTTACTCTCCGTAAGAGGCAAGATGTGGCAGTTCTTTCCACATGTGTGTAAACACGCATGTTCCGGAATTTATGTGTTTTGAGTGCAGCTCCACGTGATTCCCGTGTGGACAGGTGTGGATCATGTCTGTGGAATGGGAACTCTCTAATAGAAATTTGGCAAAAATGTATCTTAAGAAATTCTCTGACTTGCTAAGCCTCTTCCTTCCTAAGTCCGGAAGCTTAAATCACTGCCTCAATGTTCTATGGTCCTAAAAGTTAACAGCCCTAGCTAGCTTACCCTCAATTTACCTGTCTCCTGTTTAATGTATACCCTGGTCCTGTCTGCCACCGGACCTGAATTTACATCCTAATGCTCTGCTAATGAGTAATCCCACCCCTGTTCTGTATAATCCCATGAATAATCAATCCAATGTAAATATGTCCTAAAGCCTCTAATAAAACCCCCGGCTAAGCTACCCATGAGGTCTTTTTCCCAAGATGGAGATGGAGGGAAAGACCCGTGGCTGCCGGATTCTCATCTCCAAGCATATCTCTGGGTAAGATTGATTCACGCGTCAGGGTACGGTCCCCCATAGGATTTCGCTGGTACAAAATCCCAGCGTCAGCAAGATAGTTTTGACTTCTGTGGAATTACTGAACTGGAGCCCACAACTTGCACAGTAATTGGCCAGAGCACTTGTCTCTGCATTCCTGTAAGACGCACAGAGATGAGACTCAGCAGTGATTTGATGCCTCACCCATCTGCCCTGAGGAGCATTTATTCGAGTCTTAGTAATGCCACTTGCTGCCACACAGACATCAGCAACCGAGCTGTTGCATGGGAGAACTGCTCTGTGAACCTGCAGGGGAAGGAAAAGGAAACGAATTCGCCTTCAGAGAGCATTCCAAGTCAGGGTTTTGTTTTTCATTGCTTTGTTTTCTGATATGAAATAAGGTTTTCTTTCCTATAGTTTGGTTTCACAGATAAATATTTCCAATATACAAGCATGCAAGGAGAGTGTGGATATTATGTTACACGTACACAACTGTATTTTTAGCACTGGACCTTTGTTCATAAATTCTGCACTGAAACGCTCAATCTAATCCTGCTTAATTCACCCACTGCCTATGTTTCAATTTTCTAATGTGGATTTCTTTTAGAATTCTTATTTATATTAATGCCTAATGAGCCTACAGAATATCTAGATTTATTGAGTTAATAAAAATTATGTGATTTAAAAATCTAGTATAATTTATAAATATCAAAAAGCAAAGATAAGGTGTATTTTTAAAATTATAAAATAGAGCTAATTTCTGTTTAGGTAGCTTCCTTCTCTCCTTCATTCTCCTTCCCTCCCCCTCTGTGTCTCTCTTAATTTGTTCTCATATCAAAAGCACTTCTTTAGGAAAGAGACTTCACACTACTTGGCATGCAGTATTGGAATGGCACAAAATCATTATTTATTGAATTGACTCATGATGAGGTAAATTTTTTTTCTTAATAATATTCTTTCTGGTGTATTTTAAGTTTTTTTCATGAATTTTTATATTCTACACTTTGATTTGTGACAGAATCCATACATACAAACACATATTTATGGAATATAGTTAAAATATATTAAACTTATGTGAATCTGCATTCCATATCTTCCCCATAAAAATAAAAGTGATAATTTAAGTAGTAAAGATTATTCTTTTTCTAGTCCCCTTCATGGGTGAGGGAACTGCTCTCTCATAGCCAGTCTTGGATCTAGCTCTCTTCATGGGAATCATAGCTCTCTTCATGGGAATCTGCTCTCTCATAGCCAGTCTTGGATCTGAAAATAATGTCTTAGTACAAACCCACCGTGCTAAGAGTAATTCTCCCTAAAGTGCTCTTCCCTAAAGTATTTCTAAGAGCCTTTGACTCCTCATTGTGGAACCTAATTTATTGTAAAATGACACTTTATTGTATATTTTCTCTCCAAGTATATATCTACCTCATATGGGTATGCATATACACGTGTAAAAAATATATACATATATGCGTGTATGTGCGTGCATTTGTGGTAGTATAGAAATGTTAAATGTAAGATATAGTATATTGCTATTATTTATTTATGTTCAATAATTTCATTGCACAGATTTCTTGTGAGGAAAATACCAAAAATTCTTCACACACAGTTGGGAAAACTGAAAAGTCGAACGAGCAAATTTTACTCTTAGCTTCTCCTGGCCCCGCATGCCATTGAATGTGCATTTATATGGTAATCTGATTATGTATATGGAATGCTTTTTACACAGCCCGAGGATTCTTGAGTCTTTTGTGACCCTTGGAGATTTAGGGAGATGAGACCTGTAACTATGATTTCTCAACCTTTGGCGATCTGCTTCCTTCCAACAACCTCTGTCCCAAGGGCAGACTGGTCCCATTCTTTGTCCCTTGTCCACTTCCCCAAGAACTCAAACAACATCGACAGTAACTTGACTCTTCTGACCGTTTCAGTGAAGGCTAGTGGGCAGTCACAGACGGAGCTCATAGATGGGGAGCAGGATGGCCGCTAGGGTGGGGGTGGGGTGGGGAGAGGGATGGAGCAAAAAGGAAAAAGGGCTCATGGACATGGACAGCAGTAGTGATTGTGGTGGGGAAGGAGGGTAGAAGAATAATAAAATGTAATAGAAATAATGCAAATGAAAAAAATTTTAAAATATTCTGAAAAAATTTAAAGAATGAAAAAAGAAGTCTTTGGGGAATTAGACTCCATGGAGGCATCAAAATATAGTGTTTAGACTGGCTGTCTAGACAGTAGGAAGTGAATATCCAACAGCCCTAGCTATATAATAGACTGTTTATCCATATTGGGCTGCTTAATGTCTGTTTGGAAAGCTAAGATAAAGTTGGCTTGTACTACACTTGCCTTGGTGACTCACACTACTGAAATCAAGGCCCATAGCTTCTAACTTTATCTAATACTCAGAAGATTGAATGTGTCTATATTTCCATATAGCAATAAACAACTTTATTCAGGAAGTTTTGCTGTCATAAGGTTTAAGTAATTAAGTATGCTTTATACTGTAACCATGAAATATTAATTTTTTTCTTTTCACAAGTGGAATTGAGATTAATTATCTAGACATATGTAGCATATTTTTTATTTGAGTGATAGCTTTTTATATCTTTGTTTTTTGTGGTGACTCATAAAAGTCTGATTCAGCTACTCAATGTTGGAGAAATATATGGATATTCAAGATAAGTTCTTACTGGGTACCAAAATAATTCTTATCAAACTGTGTTTATATCTTTCACTTTTCTTTTGAGTTGCCATTTCTATCCAAGAGTTGCTTTTACTTTTTAAATCCAAGGCAATTTGAACTACATCTGTTCTGGGAAGCAAATATTTAAAAATGAAATTGTCAGTGAATAACCACCCCTTTGGCCACTGGATTCTTAAGTTATAAATACTTTTAATAGTGTGACAAATATGTTTTTGCAGTAATATAATTTTGGCTTTTTTTTCTACTAATCGACATATTAGCTTTTCTTAAATTTCTCTGTAGAACAGATAATTTATGTGTGATTTATTCCTGTATGTTTGTGCTATCCCTTTTTTAAATAAAGTCATATTTAAGATTATGAAATTACTCAGTCCTTCAGAAGACAATTTGCAGGTTATTTACCACAACATATGAACTAGAAATTTTATATAAATAAAACTTTCCAGACTCTGAAACCATTAGAGCCACATCACTAAATAGATTATTTCTCAATTCAGTATTTTAGCTATAGGAAACATGAATTGCTGACTAAGTTTTTAGGTTACTATGTGATTGACTTTATTTTCTTTAGATGATTTAAAAGCCGAAAACATTTACGCAGTGGTCTTCTTAAGGTCTGACATTTGGTCTTGAAATGATGATAGTAGATTGATTTAGTGAAAGTAATCTGATGCATTTCATAAAATATTGACATTATACCTGGTCAAATGTTTTTAAAAACTGATATGAGATTAGGATAGGATATAGAAATAGCCTGACTAAATAAATATGTTCTGATAATTATATATAGGCTAAAGACTTATTTTAGATGATTATTCTTAGAACACTTCTATAGAATAGCTAATATTTTGCAGATGGAGAAAATGTTTGTGATGATTATCACCTTTTGTTTTCTCTCCTCTGATATGTTTTAACTCTAATTCACCTGAGGCACACTCCAGAAGAAAATTGTATGTTGAAATGTCTGAAGGATTTTGTCTAAAAATATTAAGTGCCAGTTATGTCAGGCACAAATAAAATAAAACTAAACAGATACAGTTTTTGCATTTAGGAAACTCAAATTATAGTAAGAAAGACACACCTGTAACTGTGTTATAATGTGACAGATTCTATGATTTATGTGAAGTTTTATGGTAGGACACACAGGTATCATTGTTTTTCCTAGCTGTCAGTGGATGGTGGGAGGCAGGTGGTAGAGGAGCAGAAACCATATAAAGCTTCATAGAAGGGGCCCTGTCTGTAATCTTATGTTTTGAATCTTTAGAGCCATGTATATATACTCAATGAACTTGATTTTTTAGGTGAAGATGATTTAGACAAGCCATTGCTGATTCTTGTTAATCATTAAGAAGTCATTCATTAAAAATATTTATGGGCAATTTTGAGGACTAAAGACTAAACCAGACGCTGTACAGAATTTTTTTTTAAAAAGGAATATTTTGGATGAAAGATGATAAATAAGGATGCAGATGAGTTGCTGTGTGATCTTTCAGGATATCCCAGGTCGGGGAGCCCCATAATGGTGGAATGTACACCTTATGGCTTAGAAAATTCATTAATGCATGGATGGTTCAGTGAAAACTCAAGCCTGGATGAAATCCTGGGACAAAGAACATAGACCAAGGGCCCAATTCTGGGGTTCCAGTGTAAACACAGAAAACCCAAAGGATGCTGCTACCATGTATTCATAAAAGTAGAAAAAATCTGGGGAATTCAGGCCTTGAACTTTTTTGTTAGTAGACCAATTACAAAAATATTTATTGCACTTGCTAGTATGAAGGTCCACAATGACGTCAGCCAGAAGAGGGGTTAGGGAAAAATGAGGATGCCAGACTGGAATGGGTTATTAATTGAATGAAGGGAGAGAGTGAGGGAAGCAGAGATAGGGAGTATAAGTGATCATTTCAGGGAACATGGAAGAAGCAGAGCACAAGATAAATAGACCTAGTTGGAGAAACATAGCCAGGAATCCCAGAGAGGAGATGTAGGAACTTTGTGCGTGCTGGGAACAGACCAGCAGCTGGAAAGATGGAAGAGGCATTGAGAAGGACTGCTGTTTCTTACCAGACTTGTTACCTACTGAATGGCATAACTTGGTTGGCTTATTTACTCTATTTAGTAACTTAAAGAGAGTAGATAACCTTTTCCAAATCTTCTGGCAACCATCTATTTGTTAGTTCAGTGGAGGACCAGTGCATTAGGACTGCCTTTTTTTCCTAGAGTGGGATGTCTTGGACGAACTACGAGAGAAGTAAAAAACAGCTGGCCTGTGGTTTCTCCTGCTCGGGGATTGTCTGCTGCTGGGGTGTGTTTGCCTTGGAGTGCACATGAGGAGGTCAGACACTGCTCCCCCAGGCCCCCAGCTGGATACCTAGAGGCAGATGCTATGTCTTCCTCAGCCCCCCTCCCCAAGAGAACACACACAATTAACTCAGAAAGATGTTTAAAGTATGTTTTGGTGTTTGTAAATGCACAGTCACATCAGCATCTTAAAGCTATGCAAAAGAGAATTACCAGTTGGGAACAAACACATCCCGTGTTTCAAAAAGGTACTGAATGTGCTGGAAGAACAGTGAGAGTTTAGGCCTTTGGAGGGTGTTAATCAGCCTCACTCTCTCTGTCTCCTGCCACCTGTTTTCTCTGATTCTCCTTAAACCCTTCTCATCTTCATCTTTGGTATCAAATATATCCTTCCTCAGAAAATTCCATGCATCCCTACCTCTTGAAGAAATCTGAGATACTTTTTTTTATTAGATCCTACTGACTCAGGCTTCCTTAAGCATAGACTTTGTGAAGGCTCTGCATCAGTGCCCTCCCATTGCACTAAAAAAAAAAAGTTTGTATGGTGTTGCAAAATCTGACTATCCACTATGACACACTTAAGATGTTGAGAAAGCGTGAGTTCAGGGGTTTATTTGGTAATAATTAGGTTATATTTATGTGAAGAGTTATCCCACATATGAAATCTTTTTTTACTTTATTATTATTGTTTACACTATTACAGATGTTCCCATCACCTGACCCTCATTTGCCTACATCCCCTCTGCCCACACCCTCTTCCCTCTGGGAAATCTTTTTTTAAATATCCATGATTAGAGCACACACATTGGATCTTTAAGGATTGGGAAAAACTGCAAATTATTCCATCTCCATAGCAGTTGTGCATGTACCCTGTTATTCCCCCAAGGTGGGGTGGGCATTTCAGGTTTGGGAGGGGAAAATCCATTTCAGAGCTCACAAGTAGTACCAGAGGGACAGGACTCCTACGCACAGGTGTGCTAGTGAATGTGTGTGCACACCCTCTGCTGGAGTGTGTCCACATCTGCACATGCAATTGCAGGGTTTGTAGGAAGGATCCCTCTTCCTGGTTCATCAGAGAGGCCCGGGATCTCTGCACCTGTCTGCACACTATTTTGTGAGTTGGTACAGTTATGTGACTTTTCTATAAATGACGCCCTAAACTATAACACTCTTATTCACTAAACAACTCAAGGGGAAGACAAGCATGCCAGCTTGCAGGGAGGAAGCGGACGGGGTGGCTTGTGCCCCTAGGGCTGAGAGCAGTTGCACACGTAGTGGGGGTTCTGCCTCAGTCTCTTCTTCCACCAGCGTGGCTTGCAATCAGTCTCCTGTTGGGGTGCCTCATCTTAAACCTGCCTATGGTTTCTAAAACAAATGCAGTACAATTTAGTATGACTTGAAAAATGAAAATACTTTCTATTTTAATGCTTTTTTCTATGTATTGGGTGGGGAAAAGTCTCTCAATGTGCTAAGGACCGTTTGGATTTGTTCCTACGACCTAAGATTGCTTTTATTGTGAAGTGCCGCAACGTGAGCGTTGAATGGCTCTCCTTGAGCCAGCTGAGATGAATGGTGGTACCTAAAACCAGATTCTTTTCTATGTTTTCACAGGGAAGATGGGGTAGCTCGGTAAATTTTAAGCATATCTTTGTATTTGCAGGTTTAAAAATAAAAAGGAACAAACTGACCAGCTTCCCAGGCAGAGGCTTGGCGCCAAGATTCACTGTGTGACCTCTGGCCCCAAACTTGGTGTTCTGGGTCATCATGACCCTGGTGGCTGTTCCTCCCAGAAGGAGAAAGCACAGAGATTTTTAATAATCTGGAAACACAGTTAGTGGAGTTTTAATTAAGTGGAACAAGATAGGGTATACATTGATAAAATTCATTGAATAAAATGTTAATTGAAAAACAGACCAGACCGGGAATTTTTATATTTCTCTGCTCCTAAGATGAATGGTGGCAGACCTCTTATCACTGATGAGGTTAATTCAAAGGTGCAGCCATGGGAGAGGGTAAAAATCTTCTTATTCCTAAGACTTAGGTAACAGGCTTTTAGGGCTCTTCCACATGCCTAGAACTGGCTGCCAGGACACAGTGTGAAAATGAGCCTTCCTTTCCTTTCAACAGGACATAGCAGTCAGAACTGGGTTTCAAGAGTTCTGTGGAGTTCTTAAGGAGCAGCAGAACAGTGCTCCTGAATTTCAGCACTACCTCAGCCCTTTCACCAGTGGATAGGAGGAGGGGGCTCAATTTACAGAGGAAGGGACCTGGGGGAAGACTCTTGAGTCTTACGAAATGGATAGGATTATTGTTGAGAGAATTTTTCCTCCAATCAGGACAAAGGAAGGTGTTTTTTTCCCCCCTCCTTGAATCTAAGTGGGAAAATGGAACATTAGGAAAACAAGTTCTAAACATTTGGGGAAACATCTGAAAAAAAGGAAAATTAGGATGTGATTCTTCTTTTACAATCTGCTTAGATCTGGCCCAGCTGCAAGTAGAACCAAGGAAAGAGACAAGAGAGAGAAAGAGAGAGAGAGAAAGAAAAAGAGAGAGAGAGAGAGCAGAAGGGGCAGCTGTGGTGCAGGCTCCCCTGCTGATGTTCGAGTCTAGGACATGAAACGTTTCCCTGGGCAGAGGATACCATAAAAAACCACTCAGATGAGTCATATTGCCAGATTGCCAGTTACTCACTCAAACGAACTGCTCATGGAACAAACAACTCCAGTAGTAAGGGGCTCTATGTAAACAGCTATAAATGGAAGAAGTTAAGCTGGATACAGATAACCCACATCAGGAAATTTTGCAGGTCCGAGATCCCATAGTACATTCTGGAGAAACCAACCGTGCATTCCACAAGAGAATAAGTATTTTAGTGCTGGTTGCAGGGAGGCCCTGGCCTGAGAGGTCATGGTCTCCTGAGAGCAGTGGTCTGAAACCAGGTAAAGAGATTTTAACCCTTTAATAATCCTTCTTGCTTTCGACCACCTAGAAGAGCAAGCATCTAGAAGGGAGCATGAGTGATGGAGAGCTTCATCTGGAATACGAAATTAGAAGTTTTAAACAGATTACACTAATATTTTTAACCTAACTTAACTAAAAAGAGTTGGGCTCAATTACAGTTCCATGGAAGGATAGGGAGTATATTTCAGTATGATTGAAAATCAAGGTTGAAAGAAGAGAATGGAAACTTCATGCACTTCATGCAAAGGATTGAGACTCCTAAGTAAACCAGTCCAGCAGTGTTCTGAACACAGCAGGTCTGGAAACTTGCAATGTCTACAATAGAAATTTTAAAGAATGAGAAAATCTCAGTGCCCTCTACACTCTCGGAACATGGCTTGTAACCTTAATAGAGAAACTGCTAATGACTTTCTTTCCCATCCTTCTTACTGTATTTTGCCATGTGTAATGCCTACCCACATTTTTGGCCCAAACTTTCAGGAAAAACAAATCTTTCGTTTTAATTTTTAATTCAATTATTTATTTATTTATTTATATTTAGAAACAAAACTAATTATCATGTTTGAGGGTATTATTTTGCATGTGGATATTATTGCTTTCAAGAGTTATACTTTTAACATGTAAGCATGAATAATTAAAAACATTTATACAGGGAGTCAGTACTACCCATGTATAATGTGCATCCTTATTTTTCCCTCAAAAATTTGGACAAAAAAGAGTGCACTGTACACAGAAAAATACAGTATGTTTCTACATATAAAGTGTTCTGCGTGAAGTTACATGATTTGATTCAAACTGGGATCCTAACATCTGGGAGTTCTTTAGTCTGGCAGGCTCAGGGAAGTAAGGATATGTTGTGAGACACTACTGGATCGTTGGTGCCCTGTGATTCTATGTCTGTGAACTTGTGTACATGCCCCCACCCCACACACATTCTTTGTAGCTGGACCAGAAGTTTGTGCACCTCCTTATGGAACTCGTATGGATCAATTCTTTTGCTTAAACCTCACTATTAGAGCCTGAAAGACCCAGAAGGCTTGTAGGCAGCTCTATCTTTGGATATGGGCGAGTGGAAGGAAGAAGCCTATGAAAGTTGACTGTCCCAGGACAGCCTGTGGAAGTCCAATTCTGTCAACCATCCAGAATTATGGTTTAAATCTAAGATTAGGCAGAGATCTATGGCATCCTCAATTTTCCTCAGAATTTTGTATCTCCATAGTTATTCAGGGGAGCCAAGAATGTTTTAGGGGTTCTGTCACACAGTTTAGTGGGTGTCAGTGGGTATCACTGTTGTGAATTCTGTGTTGGATAGCTATATTATTATTCTTTGTATCACTGACATTTATAACACCAGGCACCTCAGGACCCCAGATAGATAAGAATCACAAAATATTTTAAGAGCTTTTCTCTCTTAAAAATGGATCTATTTGATACTTTTATTTTTATAGATAATTCTTTTCAATGAGCATTTAAGTTAGAGAGCCAAAGGGAATTCAAATTGTACCTTCAGAAAGCACAGTATGAAGTACACATTCTGGAGCTGAGTTTACCTGCTTCAGATTAGATTATGTTTTAGGATACAGACCTCAAGTCTTACTAGCTTTACAAATATACTTCAAATGATGATCTATTTGTTATGTGTGAAGCTCCAAATGCACCCAAACCTTAATAACTTTTAAGAGGCAAAGAAATTATGTACCTTCTCCAAAAGGCTTAGAATCTGAAGAAAATGTTTGAGATTAGTTCACTAAGAAATAAAGAGGGAATCTAAATGTCTCTTATTGATGACACATGGACAGAACTAAGGGGGAGGAGGGAGGCTGGGGGGGAGGGGGGCTGGAGGGGAAGGGAGGAGAGGAGGGGAGGAGGGGAGGGGAGAAGATGCAAATAACTGTAACTGAACAAAAATAAAATAAAATGAAAAAAAATAAATGTCTCTTATTGATGGACTTACTGAGTGGTGGATTCATAGGAGAAGTTGATAATTGAATGTCAATCAGTTGCCTTAGAGATTTCTATGCATGGTTTTAATATGGAGGTCAGTGGAAATGAAACAAAAATAAGGGGGTTTATTCTTTTATGCTTTTATCATATGTCACAAAATAAAACAAAACACCATGTATAAGGAAAATCTGATACCTGATATTAGGATTGCAAAGGTCAACATCTGCATAATGTAAGGACCACTTCCTAAATGATAATAAACATCAAAGTGAAACCTGTATAAGATGCTCAAAAAGTTCTAATTAAAATCACAATTATATGTCATAATTTAAAAGCACGGGATAATATACTAATCTACATTTGACCTAATGGTTAAATCATAGAATCAACCCAATTATTATTGTGTTTTTTGGACTATAAGATGCACCGGACCATAAGATGTACCTAGGATTTAGAGGAGGAAAATAGGAAAAAATATTTTGAAGCAAAAAATGTGGTAAAATATTTAGCCCCGGCTGGTGTAGCTCAGTGGATTGAGCACGGGCTGGGAACCAGAGGGCCCCGGTTCGATTCCCAGTCGGGGCACATGCCTGGGTTGCGGGCCAGGTCCCCAGTGAGGACCATGTGAGAGGCAACCATACATTGCTCTTTCTCCCTCCTTTCTCCTCTCTCTGAAAATAAATAAATAAAATCTTTTAAAAAATGTGGTAAAATATTAATAACATAAATAACATAATATTTCACCAATGTGAACCAGGTAAGCTACATTCAGACTATAAGATGCACCCCCATTTTCCTCCCAAATTTGGGGGGGAGTACGTCATATACTCTGAAAAATACGATACTTCTGAAATTGGGAAGGATCAGAAAGGAAAACTTGCAATTTCTGTATGCTTTTCTTTGTTTAATATTTTCATATTTTCTTTTCTCAGTGTGACTATGGAAACCAAGTTTAGGATATTTCATCTTCTTATACTACTATTCTTTTTTTTTTCCCAGGGGTAAAACACTCTAAAGCAATATTTAGTTTATAATTAAGGTTAGAATCGATAGAAATTTAGAAACACCAAAAGGAAATTTCTGATTTTGTTTGATAATATTTTAGAAATTAATTGCCCCCTCCTATGTTGAGTGTTTTAAAATTTTCAACAGGAAGTGATTGAGAATTCCTCCCGAGCCTTTATGGACGGCTAAAACAGGGTGGAAATATTCTCCCTTTGCACAGTGATGAAAGACTGAGGGATCCACATTACTGATGAGACACACAGAGATCCAGGCCCAGCCTTGGGCTCCCTGCTCGGGGATGCAGGTGCCCCAGAACCCCCAGTCTGTCCCAGCAATGTATCCGCAAGTCCACTCTTTGCTACTATTCCTAATGATTAGCATTGGAAATATGGCATTAAATCTGTTTCCTTGAAGTGCAGTGCAAAGCCCAACACAGTCTGTCCTACAAACTGCTCGGACTCGTAGGAGTTAAGCATCTAAAAACCCAGGCTTTATTTGTACATTTTGTTAAATGGAAAATGTTTTAAGCACTTTCAATCTGCTTCCTTTACTTAAAAGTAAATTTTTTGTTACATATGGAAATTTTTATCATTCATTGATCTAAAGAGGCCCACAGAGTTTCTCTCTGTCAGGATCCTTTGTACAATTTTTAATAAGCGCACATTTAACTGAATCTCCAAGGTGCCTTTTTTATGATCCACTTTCTCCATATTGATGGCCCCAAACAATAATTCAGCACTGAACTTATTCCACCACCAAATGAAGTGCTTTTTAAAAGAATTCTTTTCACGACTGTCAAACTCTGAGAAAGCTTGCTGAGCAAGTGCCAGCAAAACTTTAAGGGATAATGATGTATATCACTTTAGTTGATATTCTGTTCCTAATATTATTTTTCTCCTTATTCCTTCTGGACTGGGATTCAATACTCTCAAACTCTGAGAAAGCTTGCTGAGCAAGTGTTAGCAGAACTTTAAGGAATAATTTTGTAAATCACTTGAATTGATATTTTCTATTTCTAATATTATTTTTTCTCCTTATTCCTTCTGGACTGGGATTCAATACAGATCATAATTCCCAGTTTTAAACTTCTGCTTTTTCTCTTATCTTCTGTCACAGGTAACCTATTAACCAAAATATGAACATATGGACGTGAGGCCCTGAGATAGCAAGAGAGAATAACTCTCCGTTGTTACAGTGGCAAATATAAATATTTTAAAATACACCATTTTAAAGCTTCATATTTACTGTGATTTTCTTCACTTTTAACTTTATTCTTTTCTTCACTTTTATATAATGTTACATTTTAATGAGGTTTTTGGAAAATGCTTATTAATGTCTATATAGCATAAGTAAACAATTTATTCACATCTCGCCTTATATGATGCTCTCCCACTTCATGTCATTAATTTCATTGTATTATTTTCTGGACAATACTGGTGTTTTACCCATATGTCTTCGCTGAATAGAGCTTTATGACAAAGTAGTTAATACTTTTATCCAGTTTGTTGAAAGTTTGAGTTTTTAATGCATTCACTCAGCCACATTCCTGAGTTTACTGGATACAAGCATATGAGCAGCAGCTGCATAGATGTGGGGACACAGGGATGACTGACAGGGCAAGCCCTCTGAGGGGCGTGGTCAGTCTAGTGACGGGTGGCGCTGGCACGTGCGCTTTCTTTACAATGGAAAAAGTATCGTAACAAAGTTACAGTGTAAATTTTATAGAGTTAGGAAAAGAAAATACTACTTTTATGCAGAGCAGGGAGGGAAAGATCTCAGACAAAATACAGGAATATTCTGGGAAAAGAAGTAATTGGGACATGTAGAGGAAAGCGGCAGCTTAAACAACCCGTAGAAGCAGTAATTTTATAAATATTAACAAGATTGGTTTGAATGGCCTCATCATTAATTCAATCTTCCAAAATGGAATGCTTGGAGTGATTCTCAGCCTAAGTTGAAAGAGAAGTAATGGGAGGTATGGCTGGGAAAAACGTGAACGCATGTATATTTGAAGTTGATCTGGTGCTCATCATGCCATAGGTATTTCCTGTATTTTATCCATTTTATTTTTCACAATAATACTTGTACATTAGGTATTCATATATAACTTCTACAAATAAGAGAATGAATTTAAGATATTAAATTTAACATATACTGAATAGCAGCCATGACTAAGTATTCGCTAACTTCTAGCTTATACTGTTTTCACCTTCCCAGTAAAGATCATTAGCTTCTAGGATAAAGAATTTTGTCTTTGTCCTATAGTAGAAAGCATGATTTAGAAAGATAATTCTATCAGTCAACTCTGAATAGTAGCAGAGAATCAGGGGATTATCAGATAAAAGGTCATTCTAGTAGACAAAGCAGAAGATAATAATTGTCCTACACAAAGCAAAGCATGTAATTCTCTTTGCAGAGAGTGGAATGGAGAGGTATTAAGAGTCAGATTTAAAAGGAAGCAGGTGAAGAATGGAGATTTGTGATAAAATTAGCCCCTTTTATCTACTTAGTTTTGTGTTATTTTTAAGGTGGCCTCTTAATAAATGATTTATGTGAAAACTCTTCACAGCATGGATTTCCCAGTCATGCTTTCTGAAGAGTTCTGAGGGTTCTTTTCTATTTCAATTTTATATTTTAGTTTCTGTCTCTTAAAGATGTAGTAATGCCATCTATTTTTTAGCACATATATTCATACAAATATTTATATACACCATTGATAATATAGGGTCTTACCATTTATAGTGTGCTTGGTCTTAAGTTAGAAGTCATTCTTGGTCTCAGTTTTTCTGAATTGGACTCAGCAGCTCTCTTGGTATATGAGGTCTGTCCAGAAAAAGTCCAGCTATTGTTAATATAACAAGCATGATTTGCATGACATTGATGTAACTGGCAGCCAAGGAGAGAGCACTGGAACGTGTATGTGTGAACAATGATGACTTCACTCTACTAGTCAGTGGGGGTGGTAGATGCCATTGAGTGAGCATGTGTTCTGTGTGGTTGTCACATTCAAAATGACTGAGCAAGTAGAGCAATGAATCTGCATCAAATTTTGTGTTAAGCTTGAGCATTCCTCCAGGGACACTATTCAGATGATCAGAAGGCCACAGCCATGGGCAACTGGTGATTGACAGTTGCACGTCTTGTGCAAAGTGTTTTGGTGAAACATCAAATCACTCAGGTGCCTCAGCCCCGTGACAGCCCAGATTTGGTGCCCTGGGCCTTCTGGATTTTCCCAAACTAAAATCACCTTTGAAAGGGAAGAGATTTCAGACTGTCGATGAGATTCTAGAAAATATGATGGGGCAGCTGATGGCGATTGGGAGAACTGTGTGAGGTCCCAAGGTGCCTACTTTGAAGGCAAGTGAGGCGTCATTGTCCTATGTATGGTGTTTCTCGTATCTTATATCTTCTTCAAAAAATGTCTCCACTTTTTATATTACATGGTTGGATACCTTCTGGACAGACCTCATAATATTTAGAAACCAAATGAAAATGAAAGGACTGAAACTTGCTATGAGACCTCTGTCCTCATGGACAGCAGAGAGAAATTCCTGTCAGAATTAACTGGGAGGCTGTACAAAACAGAAGTGTAATAACTTTGCATTGGCCCTTTCAGATGAGGACGTAGGGGTCATAATTTGATTTGAAGAGTGATAGCAGGAAAGTAGTACTAGTGCGGGTTGTCTAGGTTATCTGCCAAGACCTTTCTGAAAAGAGAATAGGAGAGTTACCAAGCACTTTTTGATAAAGTAACAGGTGACAAAATGTGAAAATAACAGTAAAATATCTTTCAGAATATATTTATCTAGGCTAAAATTGAAAGGTGCCAAAATTATTTCGTTCTGTTATTTATTCAAAAATATATATATTTGGGTACCTTGTTATGTGCTCAGTGTCCTAAGAACTTGGGGACATAATGATGAACTTAATGTGGATATTCTAGGTAATGAGACAACTGTAAAATGTATAATTATACTTATTTAATTATACTTTTAGTAAGTATTACAAAGAAAAGTAAATTATGCAATGAAAGTATAAAACAGGTTCCAGAATTAATTTCAAACATTATAGAAAAAATGCATTTATAGTAAACTAGAAGGAAGAATAAGAGAAACCAGGTAAGAGGTGAGAAGAACCTTTAATATCCTAAGTGGGAAGGAATTTATAAGTTTAAAAGAAAGAAAAGATGCTCAAAATGGTCTTATTATTATTTTATTTTTAATCTAAAGAGAATTGCATAGTTGGATCCAAAATAAGAATAGATTATCCCTAACGAAAAAGGGAAACATTTTCTGAGCATACAAGCACTTCTAATCTGCCATACACAATAGATTTGTGAGCGTGTGTGTGTGGTATTGGTTTCTACCACATCCTGTCTATAGCCAGAGAGGAGCCTGGCATGAAAGTCCCCTGACTTTCACATGCTGTCTTCTTCAGGGATCTCATCAGCTCTCCAAGGGAGTTCAAATTGTGAAGAAGAACTACCACTTTGGATAAGTCTTTTAACTGGCTATATTTTACAAGGGACACATTTCAGGGAGTTGTTTATCTGGACCTGAGTTTGTCTACCATAAATGCACCTTTTATTTTTAAAGTGTCTGTTATTAAATAGCTTATTTGCTTAAATTCTGCCATTAAGTTGAGAAGAATCCAATTCTATTGAATTGTTAGTTAACATTACAGTTCATTATTTATATAATTTCTTTTATTTTGTATAGACAATCTCCAGGTGGGTAACAAAAAAAAGTTGTCTCTGTTACATTAATTCTAGAAAATGAAGAAATTCGAAGACCTTCATTAACCTTTATGTATTGGTGGAGGAATGTGTCTGACTACTGGCCTCCTGAGTCACTGCAGTCTTCACTTATCGGACATGAAGGAATTAAAAACACAGCTGTCTCTAAGTCTGTACTTGGGAATACTTTTTCTGCCCTGAATACTATCTTCTTGTTAATAATACATGTTTTAAATAGTTTACTTATAAGAGTCCAGTAGTCAAGAGCTGCAGTTGCTCAAAAGATTAGAATTCAGGATAGTATTTTCTATTATCATGTCTCTCCCTCAAATGTTCATATGTTATGGAAAAAAATTAATCAAGTACATTCGAGGAAAACTTGTGTATATAACAGCTTTGTTTCTTCTGAACTGTACATTTTCTGAGACTCTGTAATACAAGGATATGTATGATTATTCTCTAAGAGGGGAAGGTCTAGAATGAGGGGAAGGTCTTGGATCTGGGAAACCGATCTGCATGGGGCTGCTATCAAATGCCATTTCGGATATTTCTGATCTAGAAAAAAAAATACCCTGACCCTTCTGAGAGATTGAGAGACAGGTATTACATCAAGAATAAAAAATGAATGACATATAAATACTCAGAAACAATGTCTTCAGGGTTTTTTTTTAACAAAAGCAGAGCACCCAATAATTATGAAATATGAGGGAATGTGGTCAAAGGCCGCCCTACCTGGTGTGGCTCAGTGGATTGAGCACTGGCCTGTGAACGAAAGGGCCACTGGTTCAATTCCCTCAGGGCACATGCCTGGGTTGCAGGCCAGGTCCCCAGTAGGGGTGTGCAAGAGGCAACCACACACTGTTGTTTCTCTACCTCTTTTTCTATCTTCCTTCTCCTCTGTCTAAAAATAATTAAATAAAATATTTTAAAAAATATGGTCAAAGGCCAAGAAAAAAGGAAAATGAACTGACTGAGGATGTTCATGGAATTTGGTCTGGCATATGCCTCTTTAGAAGTAGACAAAATCCTGGTCTTCTACCATGTAAATATCACCACGTCTGCTCTTCCAATTTACTGTGATTCGAAAGCAAGGCAGTGAAACACTGTTTCACTGGTTTTCACATTTCATGAGTTTGGCTTGTCCTCAGGCATGTACTCCTCATATATACAATGCTTATATGTATAGTTGATAAATCTCTATGCAAGCGCAGCATTAAATTTATTATGTATCAAAGGTTCAAAGGAAAAGAAAGGTTACAGAGGGGTCTGGAGAGACATATTCTGTAAGGTTCTTTGACAGTAAACTCAAAATACAATACAGTAAATCCTTTGTAGTTTTAATGGGAAACTAAGTGTACCTTCAAGAAGGGCCGTGCCTTTGTTTCTGAAGCTCACTTTTGTATTGCATAAATATGGTATAAAATTTAATCTTACAACTGCAAACAGTTTTTGTTTAAAAACGTACTAATTTTAAGTTAAAGACTTCAGAATATCTGTTGAATTACTAGATTTTCAAGAAGGCCCATGCCTCTCTGGATAAATAGTATCTTTAAAATTTTTGTGCTGTATTTCTTATAAATGTCATTCAAAATTACAAATTTCAGGCTATAAAACTAGCTTATAATCTTTTTAGAATCCAAAATCATATTAGTTGTATAATCTTTACCAGCTATACTTATAATATGATAAATACAGATTATTATAAGTTTTTTTTATAAAATAAACAAGTCTCTTCTGTTGAGAAGTAAATTTAAGATTACTGTGAAAATCCTTTTACAGTGTTAATACTTTTTATCTTTACTATATTATTCAGTATAAAAATAAGATCCACATCTTATAGTTAACTGTTTTATAGGCTAAGGTATTTTTGGAATTTTTTTCCATGAACATTGGTGGGAAAAAAAAAGAACTTAGAGTAATATACAGTACCTTTTCTCTTATAATCCCAAATATAAAAGCTTAAACTATCAGATATTTTTAAATGTTTTGATCAGGTATTTTTAAAATATAACTGTTCAGTTGGATTATTTGTTTGTTTGGTGTTGAGTTGTATGAGTTCTTTATATATTTTGTATATTAACTCCTTGTCAGAACTATTGTTTTCAAATATCTTCTTCCATTTGATTGGTTGCCTTTTTGTTTGTTGGTGGTTTCTTTTTGCTGTATAGATGCTTTTTAGTTTGATATAGTCCCATTCATTTTGCTTACTTCCCTTGCTTTTGGGGTCAAATTCATATAATCTCTAAGACCAACGTCCCAAAGTTTAGGACCTATGTTTTCTTCTATGTAATTTATTGATTTGGGTCTTATACTTAGATCTTTGATCCATTTTGAGATAATTTTTTTATATGGGGACGAACAACAGTCTAGTTTCATTTTTTTGCAAGTGACTTTCCAATTCTCCCAGCACAATTTATTGAAGAGACTTTTCTTTTTCCATCATATGTTTTTGGCTCCTTTGTTGAAAATTATTTGCCCATATACATATGGGTTTATTTCTGGGATCCAATTCTGTACCATTGGTCTGTGTCTTTTTTTGTGGCAATACTATGCTGTTTTGATTGCTGTTGCTCTGTAGTATAATGTGAAGTCAGGGAGTGTGATAACTCTGGCTTTGTTCTTGTTTCTCCAACTTGCTTTGACTATTCGAGGTCTTTTGTGGTTCCATACAAATCTGATGATATTTTTGTTCTATTTCTTTAAAAATTGTCATTGGGATATTGATGGGGATTGCATGAAATCTGCATATTACTTTGGGTAATATTGACATTTTAACCATGTTGATTCTCCCAATTCATGAACACTAAAGATCTTTCCATTTCACTGTGCCTTTTTCAATCTCTTTTAATAGTACTTTATAGTTTTCAGTGTATAGGCCCTTCACATTATTTGTTAAGTTTATTCCTAGATATTTTATTTTTGTTGCATTTGCAAAAATATTTGTTTTTTCATTTATTTTTCTGAAATTTCATTGTTAGTATATAGCAATGTGGTGGATTTTTGTACATTGATTTTGTGTCCCTCAACTTTACTATTATTTGTTCATTGTTTCTAACAGTATTTTTTGGTGGAGTCTTTAAGGTTTTCTATAATAAAAAAAAAAACATGCCATTTGCAAAAAGTACACTTTTATGTTTTTATTCCCAGTTTGGATGCCCTTTATTTCTTTCAGTTGCCTGATTGCTCTGGCTAGGACTTCCAATATTATGTTGAATAAGAGCGATGAGAGTGAATATCTTGTCTTGTTCCTGACCTTAGAGAAAAAGCTTTTAGCTTTCACTTTTGAGTATGATATTAGCTGAAGATTTGTAAAAAGTGGACTTTATTATGTTCAGGTGCTTCTCTTTGATACCCATTTTATTGAATGTTTTAATCATAAATGGATGTTGTATCTTATCAAATGCTTTTTCTGCATCTACTGACAAGTCCATATGATACAGGCAGAAGACCTGAACAGACATTTCTCCCAAAAAGACATACAAGTGGCCAACAGATATATGAAAAGATGCTCAACTTCACTAGCTATTAGAGAAATGCAAATCAAAACCACAATGAGATAACACCTAACATCTCTTAGAATGGCTGTTATGAACAAGACAAATAATAAGTGTTGGGGAGGTTGTGGAGGAAAAGGAATTCTCATTCACTTCTGGTGGGAACATAAACTGGTACAGCCACTATGGATAACAGTATGGATATCCCTCAAAAAGTTAAGAATAGAGTTACCATATGACCTAGTTATCCCTCTTCTGGGTATCTACCCCCAAAATTTGAAGACATTTATTAGCAAAGACATATGTATCCCTATGTTCATTGCAGTATTATTCACGGTGGCCAAGACATGGAAACAATCGAAGTGTCCTTTGACAGATGATTGGATAAAGAAGATGCGATTACATACACAATGGATACTACTCAGCCATAAGAAAAGACAAAATACTGCCATTTGTGACAACATGGATGAATCTTGAGGATGCCATGCTCAGCCAAATAAGACAGACAGAGAAAGTGAAGAACTGTATGGTTTCCCTCACATGTGGGATACAAAGCTGAAATTCATAGACACAGACAGCAGTATGGTAGTTAGCAGAGGGAAGGGGGTGGGAGGGGTAGTAAAGATAAAGGGGGTCAAATATATGGTGACAGAAGATTTGACTTTGGAAGGCTAACCAATGTCACCATATTTACCAAAAAATAACATAAAAATATAATAAAATGAAGTAGAGATATTGAAAGAAAAAATTAACTATTAACTCTGGCATAATAAAACAACATTGGAATATATGAAGTAATTTGTATTTAAGTCTTCCCTTTAATCGTCTTGGAAAGTAGTAAATTCTCTGAAGATTTATTCTTTTGCTCACTTTGATGGAGTCCCCTTGGACAGGCCTCTTGGACAGTCGGTGTCACCCTTTCTTTCCTTCACTGACTCTGCTACTAAGAACGGGCCTGTAACTCGCAGTTCAGGATAAAGTGTGAATAAAAATTAACTACCCCAAATGTTACAGAGCATCAAGCCAACACAATAGATTTATTTTTGAGAAATTTTCAGGCATCAACCAGAACAGTTTAGGTATATATTTGGTAATTTATCTCTAAAATATTATTTATAAGTATTTATTCATTTATAGGATTTCATCCATCTCTAAAGCCAGAACATCTAATTTGCTTGAGGGTACAAAACATCCCCATGGCTATAAAGATCCAATCTCCATTTCTAAATGGCCGTAAGAATTTATGAAACTTGAGAAAAAAGTCATTTCCAGCCTTCTGAAAAGGTCTTTTCTCTCTTCAGCCTCTAGACTCCGATCCCTAGGCCTTTCCACAAGGAGAGGCTCACTGGTGTGTTATGGTTTTATTAATTTACCAGTGGGAACTTTTAAGCAATGAAAATCTGTTGTAGTTGGTTTTCATTTATGGAACACAAATGCATCCTCTTTAATGATTTTTGAAAAAAATCTTTGTGAATAAAAAGAAAAAAATTTCTGTAGATATGAGAGAAGCAAATTAACCTTTTGGCCAATATACCTGGAGTGGTACTTTCTTGGGGTTCTGGATTCCCCAATGAAGCACAGTCAAGAAAGCTTATTAGTGGGAAGGAATTGAGCTGGGACTACAAGAAGACGGGAGGAAAGTCAGTTCTTTACTCATTTCTCATCCTGTCACTCATTAGCTACCTCAAATCATTGTAGCAACTTTCCCCTTCCTTTCCTGACAGCTCAACACTGCTTTTCTGCTTTGAGACATATTGCCTTAGAATTTTAAGCATGAAGCATAGAAAATGAGAACAAGAGTAAAGTGGGAAGTGGCCTCATTTGAAAAGGGAGTGAATGTGAAGTAAGAAAAGTAGCCAAAAGCTACTTTTCCTAAATTACTTTTCTTCTTCCTGTTTTCTTTTCAGGGCTTCTGTTCATAAAAGAACTTTTCATTCTGGATCAATAGCAGTTTGATGCTGATGCCATTCATCATTAGGAATACTCTGAGTCTTCTGTCTTCTGCTGTTTGGCATTTTTTTTTAACCTGAGGACTAGATAGATTCTCAGTCATTTCCTCCTTGGAAATGCTGCTTAGAAAGCAGAAGTAACTTTTATTCAAATGGAATTTAATCTCCTGAGTTCTTGCAAGGCCATACCTGCCTTATTACTGCCTGCGTTACACATACTTTGGGATGGCAAGCTGGACACGTTAAAAGAGGTAGGTCGGCATCGAAAAGCTAAATGACCCCATTATACTTTATTCATCCCAAATACATAGCTCAAAGCCTTGGGAACAGAAGCAAACTACTTCATTGGCTTTTGCCTTGTTTTATGAGATCAACTGTCAGGAACAAAATTGTCAAAGAAAACGCCAATGAAAACTTTAGAAACAGAATTCCAAATCAATTAGGAAAAAAATGGCACATGAACAAATGAAATGTGATGATTTAATCAGCAGTGGCTAGTGGGCACATGCCATTAAAGTATATATTGGACCTTAGAAAAATCAGGCACCCGTGGAAGGAGTGAAATTTTCTCTCTCCCTTCCATTTTCTCTCTCTCTCTCTTTTTTTTTTTTTTTTTTTTCATGAGAGAATTGGTTAAGAGGGTCAAACCCAGGTAATATCTGTTAGGTGAATGAATACACCTGGATTTTTGTTAGAAAGATAGGGATGAAACACTCTAATAGATTTGAAGGGCCAATATGAAAGCAAGAAGAGGATTTTTGAATGGGAATATATAAATTCTGTCTTTAACCAGTTTTCAATGGCAATTTCTTAAATCAATTAAAGACATTCAAAATACTATTTTCCACTTTCAAAAATGGCAATCTAAGATTTGATGAAGTTAAATGTGTATTTTCACGTGGATTCTAGTTGAATGGAAAGTGACACCTATCTACCAGTAAAATGAGATACCCTAGGAGCAGTAGTAGACTCAGAATATTTTCAGGGACTCACACCCTTTAGGCAAAGCTCAGGATATACATAAATTGCATGTTTGAACCTGAAGAGTGGGGAGTTATTCATTAGTCACCATAAAACAAAAGGAAAGGGAATTTAAATGTAGTTTGGATGATAAGGGAAGCAGCAGAGAAAGCCAAAGATGATGGAACACAGTTCTCCCCTGTCCCTTTGTACTGTCAATTTTTTTTCTCCTTTTTTTTGTATAAGAATCAAAGAGTTTGGAGAAACTAAGTGCTGCTTTTTTGGGGGAAAGTAAACTAAACTCAAGATTGTGGTCACAAGTTAATAACCATGTATTTATTACTTGATAGAAAACATATCCCAAGCCTAATTTCCTTTATTTATTTGTATAATGAGTACAGTGAAGGCTCACCTTCGTTCCATAGATAAATGAATTTACTAGCTGTGAGTTTAGGCAAATGGTAATATATCTTTGAGCTCTTTGTATTGCCTACAAAATGAATATTATAATAGTTCCTCTTAAGTTTTTGAGAAGGTTATAAGAAGATTTTAAGACTATATGAAAAGACCCTCAGTGTCATCCTTAAGAAACTATTTAATTTTAAGGTAATACACCTTGAAGTACAAAGAAAATACAAGAAAAATTTATCCAAAAAAATTCACTTGCACCATAGACCAATAAAATATCGATAATAAATATTTGTTTTTATCAATAATACATTTTAGAGACATTTGAAAGACTCACCATGTATTTGGAATAGTATTTTATTTTTGTATCTTCCAGTGAGTTCATAATCATTTTAAAGTGATTTTAAATATATATGTTTTTTAAGGGAATTGGCAAGTGGGAACACATAATATATTTTGGTCAGATGAGGACCTTTCTACCTAGGATTTAGTAATTTCAATCAGGTCTTAGAAGAATTGAAGGAGAGAGGAATAAGTCACCATATTATATACCTCATTGGCATAAGGATTATTTTGAACTAATTTTTTAAAGCATTTTCTTTTTTTTAACTGATGTTCAAATACAGTTGTCTCCATTTTCCCACCACCACTTTCCCTCTTCCCACCCACCCCCACCTCCCACCCTCAATCCTTCTCCCCTTTGCCTTTGTCCATGGGTCCTTTATACATGTTCATTTATGACCTTTACCCTTTTCTTTTCTTTTTTTTTTAAGAAAGAGCAGACATAAGAAAAGCTCTTAAAATGACTAATAGGAGTTACCCTTTTGTAAGAGACACATCTATTTATAAGGGAAATCTTCATTTGTAAGTGTGCCTGCCTCTCTATACCAGGAAGAGAAGGATGACTAAATATCCAGAAATGCTTATCAGTGGGGAAAGTGTGGGCTTAAATCTGCATAACATCCTATCCTTCTTTACTATGTTTTACCTAGGAACCTCCCATAGCTGGCCTTCCTGCTTGACATCTTTTTTTTTTTTTTTTTTTTTTTTTTTTTTAATCTTTGGCTGGAGGTAGTGGCTTGGGTTATTTTGGGGGGTTTCTAAATTTTCCTGTGTATGTCCATGTTTACAAAAGATATACATGTTATTAAACTTCTGCTTGTTTTTCTCCTGTCAGTCTTTTTATTAAGAATAGAGGTATCTTGGCCAGGAACCTAGAAGGATAGAGATAAAAATTTTCTTTCCCTACAGAATCATTAGAAATCCTACATTTAGATAAATATTTGTGACTTTGAGGGTCATGATCAGTTGGTGAAATACTGAGGTTATGAAAATACTGTTTTTAGGGCAGTGAAAATACTCATTATTATTTATAATGATGGATTTAAATCATACATTTGTCTAAAACCATAGAATGTACAACACGAAGAGTAAATGCTAAAGTGAACTATGGAGTTTGGATGATTTTGATAAGTCAGTGTAGCTTCAGTCTTGGTTAAAAAAAAAAAGTTTAGACAATGCACAATTCTTGTGAATGACATTGGTAATGGAAATGTCTGTTCCTTTACCTAAATACTTTTTGTAAACCTAAAGCTATTCTTTACAAAAGACCAAAAACGCATACTAAACAATAAAGCAAAGGTATTTTCATGTAACTCTGATTGCTCTGATAATGTGATGCCCTGATCCATGCTATTTGACCACTAAAGATAGCAAAAACAATAAGGGAAAAAACTAGCCAAGATATGATACTGATTCATGCCCAAGCATCCCTGCAGTTGAGAACTATAAATACAAAACTCCACATGGTATACTTTTTGTTAAGTTACTTCTGATCAAAGCTGCTTTATGTCCCATTCAGAAAGCAATGTCCTTGGAGATATTTTGAAATTGTTAGTTAGCAAATGTTTCTCATTGTTCATCAGGTGGAAAGGGCGGACAACATACATTACCAAAGAACCCCATTTTGTCTCAGGAGCACTTTGATTTATAATATATTCAAACTAATATGTGTATTTTGCAAAATGTAGGATTGTTCTTAAAATTAATAGGTATGTAGTCAAGTGGTAATTAAGTTAGGTTAGAATTTTTGGGACATAAATGACCTTTGCACATATTAGCTCTTTCTTCTGCAAATCTTTTTATTATCATAAATGTTGATTTGTGTCAAGCACATTTTTTGGAAGAGTCAGCTTCTAGATAATTTCTTCTTGCCACATTGGATGCCAGGAGAGAGAAAAATAAGCTTGAACCACCTACTTTTAATACTAGAAGCAGGGACACCTGACAGATACAGTAAAAATGTGTATGTCTCATGCCACTAGCATCTTTATCACCTAGAGACCTGTTAGAAGTGCGAATTCTCAAGCTCCATCCCAGACCTATGGAATCAGGAATTCCAAAGGTGGGACAGAGCAAAGTATGTTTTAACAAACCCTCCAGGTAATTTTAATACATACATAAGTTTTGAAGGACTATTCTAAAGGACAAGGATTTTGTTATAATAAAACCTGGGAAAATGTGATTACATGATGAATATGTGAAGCATTGATAAAGAAATAAAAGTGGGTGCTGACTCAATCAGAATAAATTAGTAATAAATGTGAAGTTCAGCCCTAATTTATGTACCTTACAGAGTCTGAGAACAACTTAAAATCCTGATATTGTTTCTTTCCTATATCCATTCATTGGCTTCTCATGGAATGCATGTAATCCCAGCACATACACAATTCAAATGAGAGAATGAAAAAACTTCAAGAGAAAATTACTGTTGATTCTGTATTGTTCTTGATTAACTGTAATAATTCTTATTGTGATTATGTAAAAAATCACATATTAAATCTTGTTTCATGACTATCTCTCAAAATGAAATATTGTGTTAATTAACAGGAGAAAGAGAAAATTGTTAAAGAAATGACTATTATAATTTACTACTAGTAGTTTTCTTTTATATTTTTATACAGAGAGCTATTTTAGCCCCAGAAAAAAATAAAATATTGAGATGTCTATTTAAAAACATCTTTTGCAAATATATGTAATTAACTTTATAGCCAGTTACACAATTCTGCCTTGATGAAAAGTTAAATTGTATAGGAAGGACACAATTTATATAATTTATTTTTAATTAATAAACATGTTTGTTGATACTTTGTTTCTATGTAAATCCTTAGGTAAAATAATATTTATGTCTTATATAACTTATTATTAGTGTGTCTTATTTTGAAAGGAAACAACAGAACACTGAGTAAAATTGAAATTAAGTTTCATTGTTAAACTTTAATTTGAAATAATTTTAAATTTAGGGACAAATTACAAAGATAGTACAGAGATTACCCTTAACCCAGCTTTACTTACTATTAGCACCTTCCATAATTAAGCTACATTAATCAAAACTAGTAAGTTAATATTTGTACAGTCCTACTAATGAAACTATAAACTTTATTTGGATTTCATCAGTTTTAGTGTTAGTGGTCTTTTTCAGTTCCAAGATTTAATTCAGGGCACTACATTGCATTTAGTTGTTATGTGTGCTTAGTCTCTTCAGATCTGTGAAAGTTTCTCAGTGTTTTCTTGTTTTTTTCTCACAATTGACACTTTTTAGAGGCAATAGATCAATTTTTTTGAGTCCCTCAATTTGTTTTTTGTGATGTTTTCTCATGCAAATGTAGTAAACATGAGTTCATACTGATTTCTGACTCTAATTCACCTCTAAAGTCATCCTAGCCTCCCATTTCCTCTTTGCTTCTTTGTAGCTTTTCTATATGACAACGAGAAACCTACTCCAAATATGTACCATTTGTTTTTCTACCCCTAGAACACATGTAAAGCAATTCTAGAAATTCTAACTCTGACCCCTGTGTGAAGCAAGTTTATCATCGAGACTATAATGCTTACCTGCAATTCTTTTTTTCTAGGTTTAGAGCATCCAGTCAAAACACTGTTTGCCAGAGGTCCTTTTTGTCTACCTGTTTCAAATGTTATGATATATAGTGATAACACAGTTGATTTTATGGAGTAAAATAATAATTCAATTCCATCATTTTCAGTTTTCCTCGATTACTGATTTGTAATGCTAGCTTTCAAACACAAAGCTTCTAAATATGAACGACCTCTTTCCAAGCTCTCTCTTTGCCCATCTGATAGCATCTGTTTATCCTCATGCCAATGCCATATGATTTAAGTAAAATTTTATAAAATGTTTGGTATCTGATTAGATATATTCTTCTCATTATTGTAGCTTTATGAATTTGAAGAACACTTTATAATTTTTATAGAAACCCAATTTAGATTTTTTTAAATTACTTTATTGTTGTTCAATTACAGTTATTTGCATCCTCTCCACTCCCCTCCCCCTCCCCCCAGCCCC